>LGRX02031405.1:0-17479 GCA_001247695.2 Cymbomonas tetramitiformis
CCCCCCGGGAGCTCACTAAGCCCCCTACACCCATCCTTATACCCACATGTTCACCACAGCCTGCACTTTAAGCCGGTGCCATGCATCATGAGCCAATTTCCCTGCCTCGGTCACCATACCCTAAACCATATGACAGCTGATGACACGCTACATGCAAATGCACCTAACCCTACACCCCTAGCCTAAATGGACCCCCCCGGGAGCTCACTAAGCCCCCTACACCCATCCTTATACCCACATGTTCACCATAGCCTGCACTTTAAGCCGGTGCCATGCATCATGTGCCAATTTCCCTGCCTCGGTCACCATACCCTAAAATGTATGACAGCTGATGACATGCTACATGCAAATGCACCTAACCCTACACCCCTAGCCTAAATGGACCCCCCCGGGAGCTCACTAAGCCCCCTACACCCATCCTTATACCCACATGTTCACCACAGCCTGTACCACAGGATGAAAAACGTCACCTAACTCATGTCCCAAATCTTTGTGCACAATACCAAACCCAAAAAGAGGCTGAGTGCACGCCTTATGCTTTCGCGCCAAACCCTACCCTTCCAAGCTAAACAAGCCGTTGCGTGAGCACCATAAGCCCCCCACACACACTCTCATATCGAGGCGATATTGGGGAAGCCCCCACCTTTTATTTGCCGTTTGGTTTGCTGAAATCACTCAAAAATTCAACCCGGGGTGCTCATTCTCACTCCACGAGGGGATGCTCCACCCTGCAAACATATCCCATGAGCCATCAACATTGGGCAAGTGTGCATCAGTTTCATGACTAGTTCACGCCTTAAAGCAGTTAGGGGAGAGCCTTACCTTCAATATGCCGTTGAGCTTGCTCGATTTGACAAACTTTAGAGCCTTGGGGACTCAATCTCGTTTGGGGTGGCAATGCTCCAATCTGCCAACATACCCTATCAGCCCTCAACGTTTGCGACCTCTACACAACTTTCATGACTACTTGCAATAGAAAATATGATAGGTAGGACCTTTACCTTCAATATGCCGTTGAGCTTGCTCGATTTGACAAACTTTAGAGCCTTGGGGACTCAATCTCGTTTGGGGTGGCCATGCTCCAATCTGCCAACATACCCTATCAGCCCTCAACGTTGGCGACCTCTACACAACTTTCATGACTACTTGCAATAGAAAATATGCTTGGTAGGACCCTTACCTTCAATATGCCGTTGAGCTTGCTCGATTCCGTTAACTATGGAGGTTGGAGTGCTCGTTCTCGCTCATTGGGGTTAATGCCGCATCTGCGAACATACCCTATCAGCCCTCAACGTTTGCGACCTCTACACAACTTTCATGACTACTTGCAATAAAAAAAATGCTAGGTGGGACCCTTACCTTCAATATGCCGTTGAGCTTGCTCGATTCCGTTAACTATGGAGGTTGGGGTGCTCGTTCTCGCTCGTTGGGGTTAATGCCGCATCTGCGAACATACCCTATCAGCCCTCAACGTTGGCGACCTCTACACAACTTTCATGACTACTTGCAATAGAAAATATGCTAGGTGGGACCCTTACCTTCAATATGCCGTTGAGATTGCTCGATTCCGTTAACTATGGAGGTTGAAGTGCTCGTTCTCGCTCTTTGGGGTTAATTAATGCCGCATCTGCGGACATACCCTATCAGCCCTCTACGTTTGGACCCTCTACACAACTTTCATGACTACTTGCAATAGAAAATATGTTAGGTGGGACCCTTACCTTTAATATGCCGTTGAGATTGCTCGATTCCGTTAACTATGGAGGTTGGAGTGCTCGTTCTCGCTCGTTGGGGTTAATGCCGCATCTGCGGACATACCCTATCAGCCCTCTACGTTTGGACCCTCTACACAACTTTCATGACTACTTGCAATAGAAAATATGCTAGGTGGGACCCTTACCTTCAATATGCCGTTGAGATTGCTCGATTCCGTTAACTATAGAGCGTTTAATCAATCATCTCCGCCACGCTTAGCTTGCGCTATTCTGCGAAAGTACCCTATCAGCCATGCGTTTTAAAGGGCCCTAGAGGCCTCCTATTCGCAAGCAAGCAAGAAGAAATAAAAGTTAGAGTTCACACCTGCAATATGTCGTCGAGATTGAGCGATTCCGTTAACTATAGAGCGTTTAATCCATCATCTCCGCCACGCTTAGCTTGCGCTAATCTGCGAAAGTACCCTATCAGCCATGCGTTTTAAAGGGCCCTAGAGGCCTCCCATTCGCAAGCGAGCAAGAAGAAATAATAGTTAGAGGTCATACCTTGAATATTCCGTCGAGTTTGCTCCATTACGTTAACTACACAGCTTGCAATAATTTATCGTATCCTCGTTTTCGGCTGTTGGTTTAACCTATTTGCGGGGAAAAGAGATAGCGAAAACGGGCATTTGAGCGCTTTTGCCAAGTAATGCCAGAGTTTCTCCGAGCCTCTTCGATCAACTGTAACGTCGACCCTCGCGTGTCGCAGGCCGCGCAGCGGCCGCGCTCGGAGAAACTCTGGGAACAAGAGTAACCTCCGACCTTTATAGTCTTGGCATCAAGTAAATTACCTTACTTACTTACTACCTCCGACCTGTATCGTCTTGGCATCAAGTAAATTACCTTACTACCTCTGACCTTTATCGTCTTGGCATGAAGTAAATTACTTACTACCTCTGACCTTTATGGTCTTGGCATGAAGTAAATTACCTTACTACCTCTGACCTTTATCGTCTTGGCATGAAGTAAATTACTTACGTACCTTACCTTAGTCAATCAGCAGCAGCAGCAACAGCAGCAGCAGCAGCAAAGCTCGAATCCCAACGGGCGACGCAGTCGAATTTTCGATCTCACGATCGCCAGACGCTAACGATGACAGTGCCACAACAGTCGCGTGTATGTACCACGACGCCACCCACGCGTTATGGCATGTTGGGAAGCAAAAAGCAAAGCACTGTCGCGCACTTGATCCTGCGGTTATATGATGTAATGGCGATATCCATGTTAACATCGCATGGTAATTAATCGTGTTGTCCAAAAAGATCGACGCCTAGTGGAGATCGCATATTTGTGATCGACAACGCCTAGTACTTAGTCAATCAGCAACAGCAGCAGCAGCGGCAGCAACAGCAGCAGCAACAACAACAAAGCTCGAATCCCAGCGGGCGATACAGTCGAATGTTCCATCGCACGATCGCCAGACGCTAACGATGACAGTGCCACAACAGTCGCGTGTATGTACCACGACGCCACCCACGCGTTATGGCATGGCACGCTGGGAAGCAAAAAGCAAAGCACTGTCGCGCACTTGATCCTGCGGTCATATGATGTAATGGCGATATCCATGTTAACATCGCATGGTAATTAATCGTGCTGTCCAAAAAGATCGACGCCTAGTGGAGATCGCATATTTGTGATCGACAGCGCCTAGTACTTAGTCAATCAGCAGCAGCAGCAGCAGCAGCAGCAGCAACAACAACAAAGCGCGAATCCCAACGGGCGATACAGGCGAATGTTCCATCTCACGATCGCCGGACGCTAACGATGACAGTGCCACTGCAGTCGCGTGTATGTACCACGACGCCACCCACGCGTTATGGCATGGCATGCTGGGAAGCAAAAAGCAAAGCACTGTCGCGCACATGATCCTGCGGTCATATGATGTAATTGACAAGAAGTGAGATATATATATGTAGATATATATGCTCGAATGCGTGTGTGCAGAACAGTCTCGCAGGGGCGGGTGTTCTCGGATACTAAGATGATATAAAATATTCAGGTGAGTGTTTTATAGCACACCGTGACAACGGACACTGGTGACACATCGGGCTGAGGGGTGACAGACAGGAGACCCACTGTGACCCCCCCTTACAGTGGGGGTGGCAAGATTGGGCTCCCCGTGAGTAATGGCGATATCCATGTTAACATCGCATGGTAATTAATCGTGCTGTCCAAAAAGATCGACGCCTAGTGGAGATCGCATATTTGTGATCGACAGAGCCTAGTACTTAGTCAATCAGCAGCAACAACAACAGCAGCAACAACAACAGCAAAGCTCGAATCCCAACGGGCGATACAGTCGAATGTTCCATCTCACGATCGCCGGACGCTAACGATGACAGTGCCACTGCAGTCGCGTGTATGTACCACGACGCCACCCGCACGTTATGCGGCATGGCATGCTGGGAAGCAAAAAGTAAAGCACTGTCGCGCACATGATCCTGCGGTCATATGATGTAATGGCGATATCCATGTTAACATCGCATGGTAATTAATCGTGCTGTCCAAAAAGATCGACGCCTAGTGGAGATCGCATATTTGTGATCGACAGCGCCTAGTACTTCAAGGTAAGGTTTGCGCGGAGTCCAAAAATGCAAAAACTTTTCAAAATCTAGATTTTGAGATACGAGCGATTTAAGTTTGCGCTTAAGTATGGTTAAGTATGGGGGGTGACCGAGCGGTATCGACCATAACTTTTCATTAACGTGGTCAATTTGATACCTGAAGTGCGCAATATGTACAGGGTGCTCTGGGCAACCTATTTATCAAATAAAAGATTTTTGAAAAGTTTTTGCATTTTTGGACTCCGCGCAAACCTTACCTTGACTTACTTAATCAGCAGCAGCAGCAGCAAAGCGCGAATCCCAACGGGCGACACAGACGAACTTCCGATCTCACGATCGCCAGACGCTAACGATGACAGTGCCACTGCAGTCGCGTACATTTATCGCGACGCCACCCTCGCGTTGTGGTATGGCATGTTGGGATGCAAAAAGCGAAGTATTGTCGCGCACATGATCCTACGGTCAGATGGCATAGTGGAGATCTCCTTTTGAGATCGATCCGCCTAGTATTATAACTTTTTAAAACACCTAAATGACGAATCGCTATAGAGCTCTAGTACTGCTGATGCTGGTACCGCGTGAAGTCGTGATCGTCATGAAGGGGGTGACTTTGTGTCACTGACAGTCAACCCCCTTTCTCTGTCACCCCTCACTGCGAGTGTCACTTGCAGTCTGTCACGTGCTTTCCGACCGACAATCCGACACACACAAAACCCTAAGTAATTGTGTTACACTGAAAAAATATTTTTTGGGGAAAATGAAAAAAATCGTATTTTTTTAATTCCTGCGATTCCACAACGATTACATTACATCATAGAAATATTCCATTATAGTTGTGACACATACCGTACTTAAGCCATTCTCACTCGTGCGACGGCTCGTAGGTTAGGGTACACAAGTAGCATGCCATGGATTCTCCCATTGGGCACCCTTGTACCGAAAATCGCTCGGAGATTATGTATAACGATGTTGTCGACTACGAGACCCATTTTTGGGGACCCCGATTGATGTCTAAGGTGCATATTGGAGCTTTGAAGAGATGTTGGGACCTAGCAGACAACGTACTAGTACGCATACACAATTAGCATGCCATGGACTCTCCCAATGGGCACCCTTGTATCGAAAATCGCTCGGGGAAGATGTATAACGTTCAAACGTTGTTGAGGACGACGATACCCATTTTTGGGACCCCGGTCAATGTCTAACTAAGGTGCATATTTGAGTTTTTAAGAGATGCCAGGGCCTAGCGGACAGCGTACTAGTGCGCATACACAAGTAGCATGCCATGGACTCTCCCAATGGGCACCCTTGTATCGAAAATCGCTCGGAGATGATTTGTAACGATGTTGTGGACTACGATACCCATTTTTGGGACCCCGGTCGGTGTCTAAGGTGCATATTAGAATAATCAGTCTTCCCGTTATATGTTCGGGGTCCCGGGACCGGTGACAGTCGTACACCCTAGCTATAGGAATGCCAGTCGGGGCGTCACTTCCAGCACACCACCTAGGGTGGTGACTGGCAAACTAGGTGGTCACGGAACTGAAACAAACACCTACTCAGCTTCGGCGGAAATAAGCATCCTACAGGAGAACCTGTCCTTTCTGGCAGGGTAACTCCTGAAACTAGCAGTCGGTGAGGCATACTGCAGAATACAGATACAGTTAAACCCCTAAATCAAACCCATCTTGGGCAACTTGAACCACGACAGCATCTCAATTTGTAGGCAGGCTAATACAATCCCGCAAGCTCTAGCGTCTAGCCACGTCGATAGTGCCCGGGAGAGCCGGTACCACCGCTACAACGCCCAGGAGAGCCGGTACCACGGTTGGACAATTCATGCGTAGAGCAAAATGAGACAGTTGAGAATGTGCCGATGTCGCCGGAGTCAGTTGCACCGTGCGCAACCAGCCGGGCCCGGTGCTCGATTGAAGAAGAAGGTGCATCCCCGTTCCCCCCGCCCCGGGCGGGTGGTACATAGACTGGCGATGGTGGAGCGCCACCCGGCGAGGGCGGCACGGTAACAATCGGAGCCGCTACGGGCGGCTGCGAGGGACCCGGGTACCACGTCCAGAGGGTGCCGAGGTAACCGCCATGATCGTTGGGGTACCACCCCTCCGGGCGCCAATAGAGCGCCGGCGGGACGGCCGCGGGAGATAGCACACCAGCACCACCGACCTCGTCGCCGACGTGCTCCTGGGGTGTCGCTGATGATTCATGCGCGGAGTGATCCCGGATAGGCATAGCAGTTGCACAAACAAAGAGTAGCATGCAGACTGCGAGGGATGTAAGGGCGGAGAACCCAAAACCCATCGGCGGCCTGCCGCACCCCAAAGCTCGTCGTGTCGGTGGAAGACCTCCGTCGCCATCCTCGGAGTCCTCCCCTGCCACCGTAACAGAGCCCACGGTCGCGACGGGGCCCATGCGGTGCATCGCAAGGGTCGGCTCCGGCCCAGTCGGGCCTAAATTGACCGCGAACGTGTCCATGAAGGACACGTGCGGCTCGTGTGCGTGCAACGCGCTGACAGGGTACATCTCCTCGTCGGACACCACCGACTGCGGAGCGGTAGGCGGTGCTGGCGGCGACGGCACGGTCGGAGCGTCGGCATGCGCGTTGTCGTGGATCTTGAAGCCGTTGATGTTCAGAGCACCGCCAACCGCGCAGACCCCGAAGCGGGTGTCAACGGGCTGGCAGTACTCCAGATACTCGTCGATGGTGTCGGGCACCCGCTCCTCGGCGACAGCGAAGGAGAAGGCGGAGACGGTGTCGTAGAGCTCCGGCTTGCCGCCCGCAATGTAGCAGACGGCGTCGAAACGGCCGGGGTCGTTGTTCTCCATGGCGTCCTGGAACAACGTGGCGAAGACATCACGCTCGCCGTCCGCAACGCTAAAATGCATAGTAGATGATGGTGTTGCTCCAACGATAGAGTGAAAAGGGCATGGACAGTGTTCAACCATGACCAGTTATAAGAAAGTAGATATATGGCAATATATTTACTGCCAGAAAGATGTCAGAGGCACAGTGAGGTAGGGTTCACGGTTGTCTAAAGTCAGATTAAACTGTAAGATACTCGGGTTTAAGCTGTCGGACAGACGGTGACACACGAGCGGAGCAACGGGCAGGCACTGCAGGTGACCGTCCGAGCAGGCGAGGGGTGACACAGGGCACCACAGACCTCCCCCCTTATGGGGGGGTGAAAGTCAGTGCTCCCATGACACCACCTCACCCCGAAGGTGGGAGGTGCACTGCAGGGCCAGCCGGTACTCCCGGGCAGGCGGCTAGGAGAAATGTAAAGTCACTCTAGTTACTAGCCAACTCGTGATGCTTCAATCGAGGTTTCAATCTAGGGTTTGGAGCTGAGTGCCAATCACAACTCCAGCTCCTGGAATATGCGGCACCCAAACGGGCGATGAGCGCAGAGCCGGCCAGTCGGTGTCCTCGTCCTGGAAGGCCATGGAGGCACCAACAGGCCCGTCAACCAACGGAGGTGCATCGGAATCCTCCACATGCTCCACGGCAGCGGCGGCATCGACGGAGTCAAACTCGTCATCACCACCAGACGCGGGCAGCTGCAATCGAACAGAGTGGAATGCCGGCTCCAAGTCGGAGTCAGCTGACAGGGCAAGTGCATTAGCCGTGGGCGGCGGGTCAGGCGTGTCGCTTGTGGGAGGCGGCTGAAGCGACGGACGGGGCACGGCCGGCTTGGAGCATTTGAGATGCTTGTCGTTGGCGAAGGCCTCGATGCACACGTAAGGGCACGCACCACGGGTGCCTGCGTGCGCGTCAGTCACGCCCCACATGCGGAAACACACCGCGCACGGGTAGCCAGTGCCGGACCACTTCTTGTACAGAGCAGTGGGGGAGTCCGCCACCCACTCTCCATCAAGCGGTGTCTTCGATTGCTTTAGTGGGCGGAGCGCCATGGCGGTAGGGCGGCTGGGCGGGTCAGGAGACTGGGGCCTCTGAGTCTGGGTCTTGGGGCGGTAGCCCGAGGAGCCAGACGGAGCGGCGGGATCCTGCTGGGACGAAAGTGTGGCAAGGGGGCTTTCGTCCCGATAGGCAAGGCGGATACGAAGGGCGAGGCGGTCAAAGGTGAAAGAGTGACCTGAACGCAATTCGCGGAGCACCACCAGGTAGAGGGGGGTGACGTAGGGGCTCTTCTTCGCGGACTCGGCCAAGATGTGCCAGAGGTCTGCCACGCGGTCGGAATCGCCGTACGTCGGCTTGACCTTGCGATGTCGTTCGCAAAGTCGTCGAATCGTAGCAAGTTGGGGGGCGGGGTCCACGGTCTCAGAGATGACGATAGCACGCATCTGAGTCCAGTAGCGCATCCCATCGGCGTCGGGCACACCCTCGATCTCGTAACGGAGTCGCTGAAGGGCGTAACGGCCGTCGGCAGGATGGGAACGAGCACACTCGTGGTAGATGGCTAGTGCACTCCCTCGAAGAGGGTGGGGCAAAAGGCAAAAGAGGATCTCGTTCATGGTGACGTGATAGAACTCGTAGTCGTGCTCCAGATCCAGCAACTTGGCCGCCTCATGGTACGAAATGGGGAACATGACGTGTCCCAAACCGGCAGTGAGGGAGGCAAAATCGGCGTCGGCGGTGTCATTGTCAAAAGTAAAACCTTTGGGGAGCTTAAATCC
The DNA here is from genome assembly GCA_001247695.2 of Cymbomonas tetramitiformis. NCBI lineage: Eukaryota > Viridiplantae > Chlorophyta > Pyramimonadophyceae > Pyramimonadales > Pyramimonadaceae > Cymbomonas > Cymbomonas tetramitiformis. The sequence goes on from LGRX02031405.1 coordinate 8,966, forward strand.
GGTGGACTTGAGGAAGTGCACCAGGTCGCTCCCATACTGAAAAACATAGGAGAGTTGGTCGCTGTACTCCTCCTCGCGACCTTCTTCAACAGGTGTAGTCAGCAGAACGTCGGGGTCGTTGAAGAAATCGAAAGCCGTAGGGGCTTCAATCGTGGATGTCGGTTTCGAACGTAGGGAGGAAGCCCCCACGATACGGCGGGGTCGGTGGCCAGTAGATGGTGTACTGTGCGATGTCTGGGAAGGCGATGGAGAAGCACCCCGCACGCGCACGTGCTGCGCGCAAAGCAGAGCCAACTCCTTCACGTCGGGCGGTAGCCATGTCGGGGATAAAGTAGTGTCGGTCCAGGTGAAATTTGACGCACGGAAAGTGCGTAAAGTGCCGGTAAATGCGGATTGTCGGTAAAAAAATTGACGGGGGTGACCGATGCGAAAACAAACCGGTCGATGTCAAAAGTGTCGGTCAGTAAGTGTCGGTTAGTAAGTGTCGGCTAGTAAATGTCGGAATTGTCGGCTAGAATCACAGGGCGTGAAGCGGACGGAAGACCGATGAAAACACCACCACTGAACGTGGATGGGCTATAACCTTATAAGAAAGTAGATATATGGCAATATATTTACTGCCAGAAAGATGTCAGAGGCACAGTGAGGTAGGGTTCACGGTTGTCTAAAGTCAGATTAAACTGTAAGATACTCGGGTTTAAGCTGTCGGACAGACGGTGACACACGAGCGGAGCAACGGGCAGGCACTGCAAGTGACATCCGAGTGGCGGATATATAGTTCGGCGGTAATATATATCTAACTGGTGAGATAAACCCTGAGTTAAGGGTTACGGAATCAGAACGGTAAAAGTGTCATAGATAAAAGAGAGGCATACATAAATACCTAACGGGTGTTTCCCTGGTGACGGTCACCCAGCCTACCATATATAGGAAGTGACAAGTGACAGTTTTGAGTGTCACAGTGTCAAATCCAGCACACCACCTAGGGTGGTGACCGGAGCTAGTAGTGAAACGAAGCAACAAACTCCCTACTCAACTTCAGGAGGAAACTGTAGCACAACTGGGGGCCTGTGCTCTTGGTCAGGGCGGTCCCAGTTCACAGCAAAGATTGTCAGATACTGTTGTCATGTGCCAAAACCCTAAACACAGCTCAAATTCAGAGAGCTCTTCTGCACATCTAGGAAGCTACTCTATAGCTAATCTCTAGGCAGGCACGGTGTGATCAATCTCAGCCACTAGAGGTCTTCGGAGCTGGCGGTCCGGCCCGGAGCAGCGTGAGGGTGAAGTAGTTGCCGGCCTCCGGGGCCGGTGGTAAATCATTCGTAGAAGAAATTGTTGAATCCTCGATCACAGCCGCATGGTCACCAGAGCTCGGCTCCTCGTCATCGGACGAGTACGGCGGTGGCGGGTAAGGCGGTGACGGCGGAACATAATCAGGGTCGGGGTCATACAGCCATGGTGGCCGCGGGACATTGCGGAGAGTGTGGAACCCCTGCCGCAGCTCCCGATACCGCGTCTGTCGATGTGGCGGGATAGCAGCCGTGCTCGCACCACCCACCGCGTCGCCAAGATCGTTACGAACCATCGCAGTTGGCGAAGTCTCCGTAGCCGGGACTGCCGAGGCAGTCCACGTAGCACCACCGACCGGTGGAGCCGTGCATGTGCGCGCACCGGCACCACCGACATCGGCAACGGTGTGCGGCGCGGCGGCGGCACAAATCACAAACAGCGCACACACCAAGGACGAAGTGAGAAGAGACCTCCCGAAGCCTGGAATGGCGTTCCCACAGCCGTACCGTGGCCGCGGCGGTGTCACCGAGGCATCCTCGTCGTCATCGTCGCTCGTGGCGTAGGTCGCGGGTTTGTAGTCCATCACGCGCTCCGGCGCCTCAACCGCGGAGAGCAAATTCATGCTCGCGGCCGGCTCGTCGGGCGCCCCCAATGCAATCCCCGTGCTCTCAATGAAATCGGCAAATGTGCGGGTGACGGGAGGGCAGAAGGGGTTCGGCGGACCGGTCCATTCCTCCTCGGACTCAACCGACGCGGGCGGGGAGTGCGCGGTCGGCTCCGACACCACCGGCAAGTCGGCAGTGAAAGTGTTGATGTTGAATGTTGAAGCCCCAGCCGCGTGTGCCATCTCAGAGAACTCGGTGACAGCGGACACGAGGACCTCACCGTCCTCCTCGCAGAACGAGCACGCGGAAAGATCGGTGAAGACTTCCGGCTTCCCGCCCGCAAGCATGCAGAGGGCGTCGAATTCCTCGGGGTTGCCGTTGTCGATGGCGTGTTGGAACCTCGCGGCCAGCACGGAGTTCTCGGCCTCCTCGGCGAAGGCGTAGGCCGAGAGTCCGGTCCTGCCCCCGTTCGGGCAGTCCCGGTGCCAATGCCTCGCCTTCCCCTTAGCACACACCTGATTTTGGCAGTACGGGATGATCGCACCGCTGTCGCGGTGGAAGGCCACCTTCCTTGAAACGGATTGAGACCAATTCCCCCCTTTGGGGAGGGGTGAGGCCGCGAAGCGGGTCTTGACGCGGCGGCCCGGCTTGTCCGCGCGAGGGGTAAATCCCCGTGGTGACGGCTCGGACCTGGCGGTGTCGAGGAATGCGGCCAATTGACGCTTCAAGTCGAGGACCATCGTCCTCAGGTCCGCGAGCTCGCCGGGTCCTCCGGAGTCATCGGCGGCCCCCTTCATGAAATGCGCGCCGTGAGAGTAGCGGTGTGCGGACGCCGTGGCGGTGCCCGCCCGCACGTGCTCGGAGTAGCATTCACGCACCCATTCGTTGAATCGTGAGGAGGTCGTGAGCGGCTCGTTGATCGTGGAGAAGCAACCGTGACACCACCGGCTGGTAGAAGACGGTGTCGAGGGACTTGATGAACAGCGCCTTCACGTCCTCATCGTGGAGTGTCGCCCGCGTCCTCGCAGCCTTCAGAGCGGCGTTGAAGTCGCTGATTTTGTCATGCGGGTCCACGCCCGCAGAGATGCGGATGCTCAACATGTCCGCTTGACCCTGAAAGGGGTCACCCGCCGGGATCATGCGGCGGGCAAACTCAAGCAGTACCCGCTTACCGTCGCTCGGGAAGGTGGAGTGCGAGGAGTCCATCCAGTCAGCTGCGGGTGAAGTGGGGTCAACCATGAGCTCAAGCGCGGAGAACAACAAGGCGTTGGCCTCCACGCGGACGGGAAGGGTAGCATTGTCCAGCAGGAAACGGGGCGCAAAACCAATGTCCTCCGTGACAAATGCCGTCTGCAGCGCAGAGACCATCCTGGCGAAGAGCGCGGACGCGTGGCACTCAGTCCCCGAAAATCGCCCGTTCTTGTCCTCGAACAACTTTTGACGAACGGACTTGGAGACCTTCATGTCAGAGTGCTCCCGTTGAAGTGTACGCACCGAGGCTAGGAACGCAGCACCTGCTGAATTTGCAGCCGGCTGAGCTGCCGGCGGTGTGGCTGGAGTGTTGGCGTGTCTCGCAGCTGCTGAATCAAAAATCGTGGCCAGTGCGCGCCGGCGATTCGCCATGCTAGCGGTGGCTCGAGTAGAAGCAACCATAGTGAGAAGGACTGAAGGGGCGGAGTGAGGCAATAGAACGTGAGATGTGCGGCAGTTTCGGGCGGCCAAGAAACGCGTGGGTCGCCGATACTGCAGCCGTGAGAGATCAAATAATTCCGGGAAGTCGTGTGGTAGCGGCGGCCTATACGCAACGGTGTGGGACCCAACCAGAAAACGTAAACCAGTCCAACGTTAAGTCCCGTAAGAAAATCGTTCTCCAACCGGTGCGGCGTGCCGTAAATCAACCCGTAAAATTTAGGCCATACCCGTGACTGCCGGCACTCTCACGCGCGGAGCGCCTCACTCCATCCCAGGCGTCCGAGCTTAGCCACTCATGGTGGCAATCTCGCAGTGGCTAAATAAAACGCAAGTGGGGCCAAACCTGGCAGATATATAGTTCGGCGGTAATATATATATCTAACTGGTGAGATAAACCCTGAGTTAAGGGTTACGGAATCAGAACGGTAAAAGTGTCATAGATAAAAGAGAGGCATACATAAATACCTAACGGATGTTTCCCTGGTGACGGTCACCCAGCCTACCATAGGAAGGGAAAAAGTCTTTTTGGGGAAGAATTTTAGAGCCATTTGGGAAGAATTGTGACATGGGTCATTTTTGGGAAGATTTTTGACAATGACTCATGCGTGACGCACGCGACATATACTCACGCGTATGAGTGTGTGGCACACTGGACAATTCAAGTTGAAATCTGGTTTCCCTCTCTTGTGACAGTCGAGTGACACTCTCAGTCCTCATAACATAACATTTTGCCACGATGAGTATAAATCGTACAATAGACAAAATACCATATATATTTATAAGCATTTTACGATTCCAGGAAGATAGCTTCCAGGTCATGTTAGCCTGTGGTCTGGATGACCAATAACCAAAAGTCTTGCGGGAATCATTTTTCCCCAGCCAATAATCTGGCCGTGATGTAGTGTATATACCAAAGGTTTATATTCACCAAAATATTGGTTGGTGAAATTTAATTTTTATATTTTCCATTCGTATATCGTGGTATGATGACGTGTCTAGCCTCCGCTCCGTCACGTGCTCAACAAACCTCTGTCCGCTCAGGTGTTTTCTCTCAGACGTCTATACCTCACGCTGCTGGACAGTGACTTACGTGACCCCGTAAGTCACTTTCCAGCAGCGTGAGGTAGAGGTCTGAGAGAGAGACCTCAAGCATCGAAACTTAGCATACTTATTGTTGGGCGTGTTAGGAACAACATATTTTTTGCGCGCGCGAGATCCATGCACATTATGGGATCTGGGACGCCGCGCAAGGGAGGGGGTCATTGGGCACGCATCGAGTGAAAGGCTCGACATACGCACCGCATGAAAGCATCATGCATAGCACAAGCGTACCACGCATATCATATACGCATAGCAAACACTTTTTTAGCATCTGACAGCGCGCTGTCAACCCTAGCAAAAACGCGGATGTCCACCGCGTCCACGTTTCCGCTAGGGTTTCGTCCCTCATCCGCGCGCTCGCTTGCAAGCAAGCATGCACAGCGGATGAGGGAACCGTTTACCAAAATATTATGTCATATGTGTTATCTTTCAACATCATTTCGTACAGTCTGAACGGCCAACCACAAATCTCGCTAAGGGCCGGCGCGTGCATGTGGGTATAGTGAGCGGGATTTTAGGTTTTTCGGGACTTCCAAAAGTAACGAAAGCGGTTATCATTCTCCGCGATGCGGATACCCACGGACTCAGTAGAAATCTGTGATAATATTAGATAGGAATAAGTTACTTAGATGAACACATAATCTTAGAAATCTTCGCCTGGCTGTACAGGGTCTCACTGCGAGGGAGAGCGCGTTCCGCGTTAAGTTGAAATTGCATAGTTAACAAATAGCATCTGTACATCGCAAAATGCTCAAAGCGACATCTGCTGTAAAATGGGACAGTGACACTGCGAGCATCATACGCATGCCGCGAGGTGAATCTGTCAAAAACCAACCAAATCTTTTGCGTCTCAAAATGACATACCGTACAAAAATGCAGTCATATGCCATACACCCCATTGTGGCGTACCCCACTGCGACTTTTTCGCGGGTACGCACGATTGAATGCAGATATTGCTACATTTTCAGTTCACGGTGAAGATTAATGAATTTACATTTCCAACGTTTCTCTCGTGACTAATGTATCACGTAATGTATCCAAGATGTGAATGCTATTGCGCCACATCGGCTATAGCGAGAGTTTGCCGTTGCGTTGCGTTGGACCTAGACCTTTTCAGGCTGGTATGGCCAGTATAAATCCCACCGTGCGGCGACTCATGCGCGTCAGTGTCACGTATAAGCACGCACGCATGAGTCAGTTCTCATCATTCTTCCCAAAAAGAACCAATGTCAAATTCTTCCCAAATGGCTCTAAAATTCTTCCCAAAAAAACCCCTAGCCCATAGGAAGTGACATGTGACAGTTTTGAGTGTCACAGTGTCAAATCCAGCACCGAGCAGGCGAGGGGTGACACAGGGCACCACAGACCTCCCCCCTTATGGGGGGTGAAAGTCAGTGCTCCCATGAACCAGCTGTTTTGTGAACACTGCATACTGCCTTCGGGTCTGGAGATATTCTCCATCCAGCCCTTCAACATGTGGATTGATCCTCTTCCCTTATCTATCGCCATCACTGACATCCAACACGCACATGTGTTTGTTGGATGGTATCTATGCATCATACATGTGATGTTGATATTATACTTGATCATATACACTTACTGACTCAGTGTAATGTCAACATACATAGTAATGTCACTATGTCAGTGATTATATATTGGGCATGTACTTATTGATTGAGTACACTTAAGTAAATTGATATAGATTAATCATACAAGTTAGTCTGTATACCACTGGACAGCATATATCAAGTATGATATATATCAATATAGTTAGTATACTGTTGTAATCCTGTACATCTCATCATGTTGGATGATGAGTTAAATGGTATATTTTCACAAGTAGCTCCGGTGTGTATCCATCTATCTTGACTAACAGGAGAGCAGTTATCCAATCCCAAATCCTCCGTCATGGATAACTGAGCTAATTCCTGCCTTAATAGTCAAGACTGGCACCTTACACTATTTGGGTTTTCAATATAGCCTATACTTGCAAGATCTAGCATGTATATGAGATATGTAATGGAGAACCTGAAATATGTCTGTGATATATATTCAGGTTGGACTCCAAAAAAACAGTCGGGCACTCGCAGATACACACGGAGACTAAGATGAGATAATAAAATAACTTAGGTGTTTTATTATCTGTGCAAATGGTGAAAAGCTGACTGGCGACGTGGCACCTCAGGGCGAGGGGTGACAGAAGAGGCTGCTCTACCCAACCTTATGGGGGGGGTGTGAGTCAGTCTCCCCGTGACACCACCTCATCCCGAAGGTATGAGGTGCCACAGCAGGATCCTAAGTCACAAGCACGGAAACCCTAACTGCACACGTCACAAGAATCAAGGGGTCTTCCAACCCAGCTAGTACGGCATCCGCCTGCGCTAATGTTGTGTTGTGCTCTAGGGGCTTACGCCCATGCATGTGCCGTGGGGATTAGCTACTCCCACGGGGTAGGCTGCTAAATCCATTAAGCAGGCTAAAGTTGGCGGCGGCGGTGCCCTCAATGAAGTGAAATGTCAAGCACCAGCCCATTGCTGTGAATCAACCAATGCCCAAGCGAGGCCAAAGCCCACAACAGCGCGGCACCACCAGAGCGGACGAGCCGAAGCAAGGAGGGCGAGAAGGGCGAAGATGGGAAATGCGGTGAGTGCGCGCAAGGAACGCGCTGCACACAGCAAAGGCGAGGATTGAGGAATCGGAGTGGGAGTGGGCGGTGGTGATAACACCACCACACACCACCACACCAGATGACGGCCAAGATATGCGTCGGATGAAAGCGGAGAATGCGGAGAGGTGATGTCGTAGGAGTCAAGGCACTCGCTCCCGCCGATGTCGAAATTGTCGGAGTCGCGTTTGGCGTCTGGTGCGCAAGCACCACCAGACACCACCAAATTGAAGCCAAGGGTAGAATGTTGTCGATGAAGTCGAAGAGATGTTAACGCCGAACGTACACCGGCTATACGCGCACGCTGGCGCGCAGTGGACATGGCCGCTGACGCTGAGTGCAGAAATCTGTAAAGCCAATGATAGGGTCGCAACTCGAAAAGAGAACTTTTCGAAAAATGGAGCAAATCAAGCGATGGAAACGCCTAATCGGGGTAGTTTTCGACGAGGAACACGGCGGTGAGGTCAAAAACGTCGTGCGGTAAGCCAATTTTCCGGCAGCAGAGGTGCTGCTGGCCAGAGTGTTGAAGGCGTAGATGTCGGTATAAGAGGTCGGGGAAAAAAACGGTCGTTTCCAGAGCACGAAGCCAGAAGGTGTGCAATAAGAAAACGGCTGAAGATGTCGGAACTAAAAGATGTCGGTACTAAGGGTGACCGTTGCGTGCGAAGGCAAGGAGGTCGATGTCGGCAGTAAATTGTCGGAAGACGTCGGTACTAGGAAGATGTCGGTAAAGATGTCGGTACTAAAAGATGTCGGTACTAAGGGTGACCGTTGCGAAGGCAAGGAGGTCGATGTCGGCAGTAAATTGTCGGAAGATGTCGGCACTAGGAAGATGTCGGTAAAGATGTCGGTACTAAAAGAGATGTCGGATAGAATCACGGGGCGTGAAGCGATCTTGTCAACGAATCAACGAGGTAAAAAAAATAAGCGTGTCAGGGCACCATAACCTAATGGAGAACCTGAAATATGTCTGTGATATATATTCAGGTTGGACTCCAAAAAAACAGTCGGGCACTCGCAGATACACACGGAGACTAAGATGAGATAATAAAATAACTTAGGTGTTTTATTATCTGTGCAAATGGTGAAAAGCTGACTGGCGACGTGGCACCTCAGGGCGAGGGGTGACAGAAGAGGCTGCTCTACCCAACCTTATGGGGG
>LGRX02031406.1:0-21430 GCA_001247695.2 Cymbomonas tetramitiformis
ACACACACAGGGAATCGACGGCTTATTATTGGGGAAAAATCTTTAGATTGTCCCCCTCTTTGAAAAAGTCCGTTTTATGACGTGACAAATTTGTGTATAAATTTTTAGGAGTTTGATATAAATTTTTAGAGGTTTGATTTCGTAGAAACCAGCTATTACAGAACGAACACTGCTTTGCGTGACGCTCTTTTGCGTGACGCTTTTTGCGTGACGTATAGCGTAGTAGTTTACAGCCTAGCTTTGCGTGACGCTTTTTGGGAGGTTACTTTCAATTTGCGTCGTTGAGATGAAAGCTGCTAATAAAATGTCCATCGTGGATATGTTTTGTTGCGTATAAATTTTTAGAGACTCGCGCTCACGCTCTTTTTATTTAGAGACTTCATTTCGTTGCGACCAGGTATTCCGTCCAAACGAGCACTGATTTGTGTCACGCTTTTTCTGTCACCTTTTTTCTGTCACGCTTTTCGCGCTCACGCGCTTTTTATTTAGAGCCTTCATTTCGTTTATGGTCAATATTTAATGTTATTCAAATTCACGTTAGCGTTAAGTATTATATTTTCACGGTATCACGTTAGCGTTCAGCGTTCAGTATAATATTTTAAATATTAATAATTAATATTGTTTATAAAAGATGAAGAGCATAAATATATGGATGTGGTCGACATTGATATAAAAACGTATGACATGACATGACATAAAACGCAGTCCGAAAACCGTTGAGCTGAGAGCTTCGACAATGAAAGTTGATGACACTGTCATGAACGTCAGTTGTATGGGCTGGCCGTGTCCGTCCGATGGAAATCAAGTTGCTTGCCACATTTTTTTTTTGGGGGGGGGTGAGTGGCCGTGACCCGTAGGGGAATCGACAACTTCCTATCTATTAATTTTTATTCTTTGAAATTGGAACAACGGGCTGTTTGAGCCTCGTACGTGATTTGGCCTTTTAATTTTGAGGGCGAGATTGGGCTTCCGCGCCCCCGTCCGTCGTGGCTCATCCCGTCGCCCACTGCGGGGTTGGTTGAGGCCGGCTCGAAGGGGGTTGAGCGACATCAAATTTCAAAATATTTGCTACTATGCTTCAAATAACACTATTGGTTGCAAATACCGAAATTTGATCACGCCCTTTTTAACCCAATAAGACATATACTACATTTCGCTCACGCTGTTTTTAATTAACCTTCATTGCCCACATCACATTTTGTATGGTGATTTGAGATTGATTTTTCCCCACTTGTACGTTCACGTACCCCCTATAATTATTTTAATTTTTCCGGATTCCTGACCTTGGAAACACTAACAGTGACATGACAATCGAATGACGCCCGGATCGGGATGGAATGGGAACTCCTCGACGAGAGCTTCAACCGGAACTGCAAGAATTTTGAAGAGCGGACGGCACCGGCGCGGACGGCTTCGGACATTTCGGTCGAAATATGCTCAACGGTCACCGCTGAGTATGGACTCACAGTGTTAAGCGGGACCGCCAAGTACCGTATTGTATGGGCTCCATATCCCGTCAGGCCCCAGTTCAGATGCGGCTTCAACCACTTTTTGAAGTCCAGCTGTTGACCCTGAACTTGTACAAGCTTCAAGAACTTATTTACCGGCCATGATATAAGCCAGCTGATATAGTCTTCGAGTAAGATGAGCCATCGACCTGCTTTTGTAGCATCCTTACCGAATATGTACATCTTCATCAAACCGAACCAGCCATCAACATCTGTGAGATATATAGCTACGGGTATATATCGGGTTACAGTCAGAATGCTTTCACTTTCGGTGTTTGCATAAGTCAGAATAAACATAAGATAGTCTCGGCTTTATGCCGGAAACCCTAAACCTGTGACACCCGTAATGTACGGAGTGCTAGTACAGATAACAGGAAGTGACACACGGTGTGTCACATCCAGCACACCACCCTGGACTATTACGGAGGAAGAGTTAGGGTGGAACAGGGTTGTTGCAGTTAGAAAACACACCATCTCAAGCGGTGGAAACAATTCTAGAGGGGGCCTGTGCTCTTGGCCAGGGCGGTCCCAAATCTCTAGCTAGCCGTGCACACAGGGAGGCATCTTGGCCTTGAAGCTGATCTAGCAGGGCTACTAGCAGCCACAGAGCAACTCTAGCCACTGTGAAAGTGGTCCACAAAGCAGAGTTTACTGTAGGAGTTGCCGTTGTCAATCTCAAAGTCCAGATTGAAGAAGTCAAAAGTGTCAAAGTCCAAAGAACCAGAGTCCAGATTGAAGTTGTCGTCGGGGTCAGCGGGTCCAGAGTCCAGAAAGGCGGAGTCACGGAAGAAGTCCATTGCGCAATTCTGATAATTGAAGTACTGCCCGGACACCACCGCCCGTGGAGTAATCTCCACGCCACAAAGTGCAGAGGCGGTGACGGTGTCGAGCAAAGCCATGCTCACACACATGAACAGAGCCGGCAGTGCCGCTGCCGTGAGGAGACTGCCAATCGACGGTGCCCGGACACCACCAACCCGTGGAGCGGGTGGCGGTGCGTCCACATGCAATTCCTCGTCGCCAGACTCCGAGTCAGCCACGCTAGCTGAATCATGCGTGGAAGAAATGTACGGAGGCAGGGGGCTGAAGGATTGAATTGAAACCTGTGGCTCGGGCTCGAAGAAGCCCAATTTCACAGACATGCCGTCCATAAAGGACTGTTCGAAGGGCAGTTCGTTGTCGACGAACTGCTTCGGGAAGATTAGCGCGTTTTCGTCGTCGTCGATCGTCAATTGCGGCTCGGGCTCCGCGATGCTCTCGTCGATTACGGCGGGCGGGGCCGTGCCGAAATGAACCATGGGAAAATGCTGCGGGGCCGACTCAGCACCACCGGCTACCTGCTTCAGCTCACGGAGAGCCGTGCGCGCCTCGTGCACGCGGGTGGCAAGGAGAGAGGGCGGAGAAGGCTTTAAGCCTGCGTACGGTGCCCGAAGGCCAATGTTGATGTCGTCCGCGAAGGTGAAGGGCTCTTCGTCGTGACGAACAACAGGCTGATCATGCTGTCCACAAAGTCGAGCGAAGGTGGCGTCGTCCTGAGCGTCGAAGGCGGTCTGGAACGCGGAGACGATCTCGTCGTTCTCGTCGGCAGCCACCAAGTCGCACTCCGCGCATGCCATGTCGTCCGTGGGGCAACTCGCGGTGTCGTGGTAGTGTCCAGGAGGACAACGCGCGCACTCAGGGACGAAGGCGGAGGAGGCTACGTGGAAGGAGATGTTGTGGGCGGAGTTCTTCTTGTAGTGTTGCTGACTCCAATTCCCGTCGGTCTTGAGCGGGTTCGCGGCGAAGCGGAAGCTCTTCCGCGCGCCATAGCCCCCAACACGATTGTTCCGTCCATGGAACTTCCCATCGTCCCTCCTGTTGCGTTCATCCCGCCAACGTGAGGGCGGGAAGGAGACACCCCGCTTACCGTTAGGCTGCTGGCGGTGGCGGTGAGAGTCAGTGAATCCAGAGAGAGGCTCGTCGTCCTTCGTGATTGAGCCCTTCAGCGTCACGAGGGTAGAGGTGGCGGCTTCCAATTGCTTCTCGAACTCCATGATGAGGCTCTTAACGTCAATCCCACCAGAGTAAAGCATAGTCGGGGAAGTCGGAGGTGACGGCCTAGGCTGCTTCGCGCGGCCAACTCCGTTCTCGCTCTCCCAAATCTCGAGGATGTGGGCGTAGATGTCCTCGAGGTCGACCTTGGCCAAGTCCACGTCGAGTCGAAGCGGCGTGGTGACCTTGTCGTACATGATGGGGTCGAGGGACGCGAGCAGCTGCTTCTTGGCCATCATGTCGTCGAGCGGACCAGAGGGCGAGTTGCGGATAGCCGTTAGGCAGGCGTCGAAGTCTTGGATTAACGGGTCGGGGTCGAGCTTGGAGTCGAAGTAGATGGCACATAACTCCTCGTAGTTCCCAAGGGGTCGGAGAACTCGAGGAAGCAGCCTCTTCGTGACCTCAAGCAAAGCTCGCTTCCCATCTCGCGGTGAAGCACGTCCAGAAGCGTCCACCCAACGTCTTGCGGGTGAGTGAGGCCTCGTCAAAGACGTCAACGTCGTGAAGAGGATGGCGTTGTAGACGTTGTTGACCTCCTTGGTGGCGTCCGCCAAGTCGAAGAGGGTGTCGTTGGCGGTGTCCTTCAGCTCAAATGCCGACTGTAAAGATGTCACCAACGACGTCCACAAAACATTGCGGTCCGATTCGTCACCTCGGAATGACGCCTCCTTGGAGCCAAGAGCGTCTCGAGATGTTCTCTTGATTAAATCCACGTCCCATGATGAATTTTGAACGGCCACAGCACGTGTCCGCTCAGGGGCCGTCAAATTAGCCGCTGGAGATGCAGGTGTCGGCCGATAGCGCATCCCAACGTCTCGGGAAAAAATTGTGTCTAGCCGAATTCGGTTGTGAGCCCCCATGGGAGGCGTAGCTTGCGAAGAAATACTCATGATAAAAATCCTATAGGTGGGTACGTCGGGGTAAGGTGGCGATGGCGCGGAGAGGAGGAACTCGCGGAAATGGTGATGGCAAAAGCAGTCAAAACGTCCGTAACTGCGAAATCCCAATCGTAGAAATGCGGAAGTCGAAGAACACCTTGCGCAAGAAGTCCGCGACAAAGATTGATCAGGTCCAGTCAAAACGAAAATCCCGTGGACATCCAAAAAATCACGTAGGGTACGCTGCAGCGATAAACACAATTACTCCGTAACGACGCGTGCCTCAACCGCGAGTCCTCATAGCGCAACCATCAAATGGGACCCCCAACGCCCCACCAAGCGGAGGCGTTTAGCCAATCATGCTACCAAAAGTAGTGGAAGGTGCCTGGCGCACCATAACCTGTGAGATATATAGCTACGGGTATATATCGGGTTACAGTCAGAATGCTTTCACTTTCGGTGTTTGCATAAGTCAGAATAAACATAAGATAGTCTCGGCTTTATGCCGGAAACCCTAAACCTGTGACACCCGTACTGTACGGAGTACTAGTACAGATAACAGGAAGTACGCGAAGCAGAAAGTACCCGGCAACCATGCTGGTGAAGGTAGCAAGAACTCGAAGGGGAATCAGAAAGCAGTTTCCAAGGCCAAGGGGAAGGGTGCAAGCGGAGCTGTTGGCGATGATTTGGTCAAGGGGAAGGGTGCAAGCGGAGCTGTTGGCGATGATTTGGGCAGTGGCTCGAGGAAACGAAAGCCGTCATCGCCACCAAAGCCAACAACAGACACCAAAAGGAAACGGTCTTCCTCTCGTCGGCCGCCGGTGACCTTACGGCAAAAAATGGACCTTACGGACAGCGAAAAGACCAACGAGCCTGAGCTGCACCATGAAGTAGTACCGGACGGTTCCTTTGGGGTGCAAAACGAAGAGCAGGAGCCTTCTGAGAGCATCGTCCAAGAAAGCCAGTCTGAGGAAGAGGATGAGCTCCCAAAGCGGCGAGACAGACCTCTTTCCAAAAAGGAGAAGGTCCAGGACATGGTACTTATGGCCCCCTTTTCCCTATTTTGTTTTGTTGATTAAGTTTTTACCAGACTGTTGACTGACAAACCTGCACATGCTCACAGGACGCCAAGATGAAGAAGTACATGGCGGACCTGTTCTTGAGGCTGACGTCCGAAAGCGTGCGGAACGCTAATGCCAGGAACACCGACTCCGACGCCGACAGAAAAAACCTTCAAGAGTTGAAACGTGCTCGTGACCAGTCCGAGATTGAGGTTGCTAACCTTGCCAAGGAAAACGAGCGCCTTCAGAAGGCTCTGGAGGAGTCGAAGTTGGAGGGTAAGAAGGCCTTGGAGGAGCAGGGGGAGCAAGCAAGGCTTCGGGAGCAGGTTTTGCGCAAAGACCAGGACGAGCGCAACAAGGAGGCCAAGGAGCTCCAAGCAGCGCTGTTGCAGAGGCAAGATGCCATTGAGAGCAAGCACCTGCAGCATCAGGTGCAGCTGACGGACAAACACGTCGTTGCTCAGCAGCAGCTCTCCGAGGCTTCCAACAAGACGATCGACACGGTCAAAAACGCCCTCAGCGAACAGTCATAGAAAGCCATCCAGGATTTGAAGGAGCAGATGGCCATCGAACGGGAAAGTCACAGGCACAGCGAGAAGTACACCCAGGAGATCGCCATGCAACTCATCTCGGTAAGGTTTCCTTCTTCTTTAGAATATAAAGTTTTGTATTGTTTTGTTTTTTCTATATATGTCCCTCGCAGTTCCGAAACCTGGCACACTACTGACCATCTCTAATGGGACTTTTCGCAGGCTTTGATGCCCGGAGGCCAAGCTGGCCCTCTCCGAGGTCTTCAGGGCTCATCGCAGCAGCCGCTGCCCGTGGCGATGGACGCCCAAGGTACACCAGGAGTGCCCGTGGGACAGCCAAGGCTGGTACCTGGCAGGCAAAGAGCGGCCGGGGTAGAGGCACAGAAGCTCGCCATTGCTTTGAAGGAGCAGAGCACAACCGCCGCCCTCGAGGCAAGCATCAGGTTGGAGGAGCTTAAAGCCCTTGCTTCCTTCCAGGGGGAGTCGGGCAGCACCGCCGACGCACTGTATGCACAGGCGGTGGTGCGGATGTACAGCGCTCTTATCGGGGAATTACAAACCAGCGCCCATCTCTTAGGCTAGCCTGCACTCAAATCCTGAGTAATGCTCGTGCATGTAAATAGTAATTGTGAATATGCTTCAATCCCACGTATTGTGGGTGGTGTTTTTTTGGTTCTTGACCATATTTGAAACTTGTGAACAGTAGGGATACTTTGCATTTTCATAATTCACCACGGTTCATGGCGTGACTTGCACTCCCGCTTCAAACCCTATGTCGTTTCAGCTGAACTGGCTAAAAATGCGCCATCCCGCAGCTGTGGAGCACTGCCCTATGAAGTTTTTTCATGTCTCTTGTTTTGAACATTCTTAATTAAGATAAGTTTGAGCCTACAACACCGTTATCCCGTGTTATAGTCAATTTTCACTTTTTTCAGTGTGTCGCGGCTTCACGTGACACAAAAATACCCCAAAAAACATTCTAAGCTAGGAGTATGCATGGTCTTTTCATAAATTTTCAACTTACCTTGTTATTATATCATATTTTCAACTTTGAAATATGTGAGTATCGCAATCATTTTGTCTTTTAAACAAATTTCAGATATCCCAACTTTTCAGCCATCGTGGAGTGTTTTTGGCTATTTTTCGGCTGTAAAATCAAAATTTCTTAACAAAGTTCGGTTTTAATCATGGATACCACATATATATGGCCCCTGGAACCAAAATTCCGCAAAAAAATACCCTGTCTCATTTGAGTCTCATTTGCCGGTTCCAGTCTCATTTCTGCGATTCCATCGTTAACTCCTCGTCATAAGAAAATGCGTAGTCCAGCTTGCACTCCTACAAGTATTTCCTTAAGTTTGCTTAAGTTTGCTTAAGTTTTGCTTTAAGTTTTCGATATAAACCCAGACTATGCATATGCACAACGCACTTACCCCCATAAGTCTCCAAGAGTCCTCTGACCCCTCGGAGAGTCCGGATAAAATCTAAGCCAAAACATCTGCAAATTGTCGACGAGCATGCCGAGGAACATGTTGCGCTGATGAGAATGGACCAGCAAGAATATCACCCAGCTCAAGTCCCCGCAGCCAAGCCCATGCGCCATCCGGTATAGTAGCACACGGATCAGGGGGCTCAACAGAATCTGAATCATCGTGAATATTGTCCCCACTATTGTGTTCTCCAGCCAGTCCTCCCCGACAAGAGGATAAATGTGAAATAAGTATGTGTGTGTGTGTGTGTGTGTGTGTGCATACTTCGTTCGATCATCCGTGTGATGATTCATATACATACGTTATTTTAAGATTTTACTTCAATATTTGATATGGTCTGTTGACTAAGATTTTGTAGAATGTCATTGATATGTGACTTTCGTGTATAAACTTATCCCCTGGACAATCTCACGATGCATCGTTGAATTGATCAAGAGCTACTTAGCACGAATCAATATCATAAACACCTTGCCACGTATACAGTATGTAATCTGCACTTTGAACACTTTAAACATATCCCTGCTGGTACGTGTGGACTTGGCAAGCTTGCGCGATCTAACATCCCGTCCGCGCATGCAAACAAAAACACGTTATGCACTACTAACCATGCTGATATGATAGCATAATATGTACTCGCTGCAAACCGTGCTATCATAAGAACAGTAAAACGTGGTGTCGTATTCACTGCTATGTTGGGGATGATCACAATGTATATGTCACGATATGAGCGCGCCACGCGTATAATGATGCGCGCCAATCCTAGAATAGGTGTGCTATGTGTGCTTGGGTACGTTGTGGCACGCCTGTAGTGCTTATGCTGGTACAAGCGCGCCTGGTGCGCTCATGCGGGTTTCGAAGTTGGCCTCCGCGCCGCTGGCATAATTATGTCAGCCGGCGTGTTTTGGCATGAGCGTGCCTGCACTAGCGCAGGGTAGGTGAGTCGAGTCATGGAATGTTGGGGGGTTGTCTGTGTGGGTGCTTGGGCCTGTTGAGTTCGCTGGGGGATAAATGAAGAGGTTGTTGGGGGAACGCTGTACGGCGCACGGACTTTATGGGGGATACAGGGGGAGTTCTGGGGCGGGGCGGCGGAGTTATACCGAAGCTTCAGCCCGCAACAGACTCAAGCAGGCACACTCATAAGCAGGCGCTACGGTGCACCGGCGCAGCGAGTCCCTCAGCAGGAGCTACTCCAGACCCGACGACACCAACACACCGAGCACTCTCACTTGCTACTGAGCCACCTCATCTGGAGGGTATCGGAAGTATGGTATCAGATGGTCCTGGCTCCTGGCTCCCCGCGCCACGAACTGGCGATGAGAGAAGCGCACGAGCGCACCAGCAGCGGGACACACAGGCAGCACCCAGATGCGGTGCCACAGGTGCCAAACCTAAACCTGCAAATCCCGCGACGGCATGTGCCTCCATAGTGAGAAGCACTACCGCATATATATGCACAAAAGCAAAACAAGCAGGCAAACATACTGTAGGCACCGTAGCAGTGTGCCAGCAACATACATAAGTGAATTGGAATGTGTAACATCAACTTGTATATATATATATACACAGTTGCATTTTATTTTGGGTCTGCGCTGCCTGTGCTACCTTGACGGAGTGTTTTTGAGTACTTTACGCTCGGGTACAATTATGTTGTAGGAGGAACAAAAGCAATTTCCCCAAGGTATTACAGACGGTTTATGTTGCATATTTTCACAAATACTGTTGACGCTGCATGTGGTGCTTGCAGCTGCATCTCTAATACTTTTATTTCAACCACGCCCTTCGTTCCTGAATTTTGCAGATTGTTACTTATACATATCGAATTCCATATGTCCCGAGACGACCTACTGCAAACCGCCAGGTGCCACTATTTGGAAGTTTAGTTTACTGCTTTATCGTTTTGTACTTCTTGACCATTGCCTCCGACGTTTCATCGTTCACGGGTGCCATCACCTGCCTCCCTTCTATCACCGATACCGCGCACACCAATCCGTTGATGATGGCGCGGGTCCTCGGGGAGAACATCGTGCGGTACTCGTGCATGAGCTGCTGGAAGTCGTGCTTCATCTTGACGGCAGTGGGTACCTTGTGGTGCACCTGGAACTTCATCGTCCGCGTCACACTCACGGACTGTCCCGGGTTTGCGTGGAACTCCAACTGCAGCTCGAGCTGAACACTGCGCACATCTGCCCCCGTGGTGGCAGTTTGCAGCAGCTTGGATCTGCACTTAGCGGGATCCCACGAGGACGCGAACCCCACCACCTGACTTGCGAGCTCCTTGCCCACGTCCAGGCGTCGCACGCTCAGCTTCAAGGGATCGCAGTTGCAGGCGGTGATGGTTGCCTCCAGGATATCACATACTGGATTTTGCAGGTGGGTGTGGTCCCGCCGGTACAGCTTCACCACCATCCAATACCGCCGGCCAATCTCAATGTGATACATTTCCCCCTCACGGTGGTCTCGCGTCACGATGCACACGTTGTCGGGCGAAGGGCCGAGATGACACGCATGCACGGCAGCTTCTTCTGAAGGATACTTGAATAACACTACCTCCAGCAGAAGATCCTCGGCCTGAGCCTCCGAGATCGCCTTAGTCAGGGACACGAGAGCCTTCTCAACGCGCACGTTGGTGGTGTCGCAGGCGGCCTGAAAGAACGGGTGCGCGAGCACCTGCTGCACGGTCCATCGCTCCAACGGGTCCTTTTTCAGCAGCTGCTTGATTATCTGCGTCGCCGCTTGCTCCCCCGTGGCGCCCCCCATCTGCTCCATCAGCGGCAGGGGCTCGAGCGAGCACACCGATTCCACCACCGCCTCATCAGCCATGCCGCGGAAAAGCGGATGCCCGGTGTACAGCTCGTGCATCAGTACTCCAGCGCTCCACATGTCCTCGCTTGGATAACGCGGCATGCACGCCTGCTCCTTTGCCATTGCTGCACGCACCACCTCCGGAGCTGCATACCTGCAAACGCGCGCCAGCAGTGTTTCACACAAAAAAAATGAGCAGCACAATACATAGGGATATCACTGCTCGATGCCCAAAGCCCCACTCAGGATCGAATCGTAACGTTGTTGCATACCCTTTTCAGATTGTTATATAGCCTGGTTGGTTGCTGTGCAAGAAAGGTTGCGGTACGCCGACCCTGCATATATTATACCGCTACGGTGTGCGACGTAGGCTGAGGATTACGTTTCTGCACGGTGCGCACTTTACGACGCAGTGATACATAATCTCGCACTTGCATCATATCTAAATCACACGATGATGTGCTGCATTCCACAAGTCTCGCAGGCCCCGTCGCACCTGGATAAGCGTCGTGTTTGTCACGGTCTGGGTGATCCTGGATGCCCCTAATATATGGTGGCATATCAATACATTTGTATTCGATGTGGTGGTGTTTTTAGAGTGATATTTTATCACTGCTTGATAGATACATCCGATAATCAACACAGAGTGTGATTTATTGCAACGGCTGGGAATGATGGTGAGGAATGGTTTGTCGCCGGGGAACAGCGTCAGTATTATTGATTGAACTACTTATAGTAAATGTGGAGCGCGCAGCTGGCAGTGAGGCACATCACATTTGTGGAATCATACGTAGGAGCACATTCAGGCCCTCGAAAGGAGAAATGGGTCGCACAAATGTCCACTAATTTCATCTGAAACATTGATGCGCTACGCCGTCATCAATCAATAGCTTACTTGCTGTCACTGCTCGATGCTCACCGTAGAGTGTACGCAAATCGATGAGTAACTTGCCCCACATGAACAGCTGCTGCAAAATCCACCAGCTTCCACACGTCTTCCACGACAAACTTCACCACGTTGGCCGGCTTGAGATCCCCGTGCACCATTCCCACCGCCAAATGCAGGTGCTGCAGTGCGGATAATATGTCCAGCATGATCAGCCGCCGGCGCCACGGGTGCAGCAGTCCGCGCTTCCAGGCAAGGTGCTCCGCCAGGCTCAACTCTCCGCGCTCAAGCACCAGTTGCCCCCCTACCTGAAACCCCGCTGCCTTCTCCACACCGACCCCTGCTATTTGCCGTACAAGCCCCGCCACTGCATTGACCCTGTTTTTAACAGGCCGCCACATATCCCGTGCCTCGTCACGGGCATCATTCAAGGAGTCCACCGTGCTGGCATGGTTGGCGTCGGGCGGAGCGGTGACGCCGGGCAGGGCCTCCTGTGAGGTGGGGTCGAAGCTCCGCAGCACTTTGACGATGTTGGGGCCCGCGCAAGCCTGGTAGTTGGCGAGCTCCTCGCGGTACTGCTGAGCTTCGAGGAAGACCTTGATGGCAACACGGGTCCGGGTACGAGTGTCAACCGCAAAGCACACCACCCCCGAGCTGCCTCGCTTCAGCCCGGCGTCATGCTGCAGCTGGTAGTCGCCTTGGAGGTGGGTGCGCTGGTGCAGGTAAGTGACTAGGCTCTGGAGTCGCCGCTGATCCTCCCACTCGTCTGCGGCTTGCCGGTCTCCGGCAATGACGGTCTGGGCGTCGCACGCGCGCAAGTCTCTGCTGAGATCCTCTTCCCCTGCCACCTTCGGACCCACCACCAGTTCAACTCTCGCCCCCAGCTGTGCCACAGCGCCAGGCGCGTCGTCGCTCTGCGCATGCTGGCGCCTGCTATCCACATTCTGCTGCACGCGCACGACGCGCATGTCGGTCTGCAGCGTCGACGTGTTGACGGTGATGTAGGTGGTCACGGCGATCTCCTCTTCGTCGTCTTCGAAGATACTGCCTCCATTTTGCAGCTGCACCATCCTGCACCCGCTCTCCACCCACAAAGCATGATGAATGGCATCGCACCGCGGCTGGCATGCTGACAGCCATGCACAGCACACCAAAACGCCGTTCACAGAGATGAAGAGCTGGGTTCCATGGATCCAAATGCTTTCTGATGTAATCGCGCCGGGACATGCTATCTTATTAAAAATCAACCCTGGCTTACCAAAACGCACTTTACCGCGTGTGCCAAACTCAGAGGCATGCTATGTTATCATGACGGTCTGGTGTAATTGTTGGATGCCTCTGTTGCTTGGTATATAGCAATGCGCGGCGGTCAGCCGGAGTGAATAGTAACATTTTATTTTATGTAATGCAAACCTTTGAAATAATATGGATGTAATATGTTAAACGTGGGTTGCGACCTTGATGAAACTGCTGGCCGGCTTTTGTTCATAGTCACCCCGCTGGGGCATCTCCACATCAACTATATAAATGTTCTCGGAGGTAGCAGGGTAGACTCGTTGACACCATGGTGAGCTTGCAGAGTATGCTACAAAACAGAAAGGACGCATTGATTGCATGCACCATCTTGCAGGCTTGGATGGGCAGGGGCGGTAGGCAGGTCAGCATGAAAGGCTTGCAATACTATTTATCAGATCAGCTGCCATAAATAGATAATCCAGGAGGTGAGTACAAAATCGGAGTGCACAGTGTACCTCATGTGACGGTAGCTGCAGCAGCGCTTGCAATACAGGGAACACACCAGGAACGCCATGAGCATCACTCCCACAACAGCTGTCAACACAGCAACGACCGCAGTAACGGTACCTGCAACATTGTCCCAACTACCTGCGCAGCAGCAGCATTGATGACTGAGCACTGCTTACAGCAGAGTGTGAAGTGCTGAACTTTGACGGGCTGGATCAAATCTGACAAAAATTTTGGCCAGGGCACGCCCCGCACACAAAAGAGCCGTCGCATTTCCCTATGCCGTCACAAAGTGGTCACATGCATAATTCAACGTTAGGAACTTTTGAAAGTCACTAGAAATTAAGGGATCAATTCTAAGACAACGAAAAAAGTTGGTTTTTGAAAAAAAAAATTTTGTGAGAAATATGGCCCGAAAACCGCTGTTTTCGGGCTGTTTTCTGCATTTTAGGCCTATTTTGGCTCAAATAGCCTAACGCCTACGGTTTAATGTCATGTTTGCGAAGTTTTGAAGGTCGCCTTACCCCATTAGAACATATCCAAGTGTCACACAAAAGTTGGTTCATGAAATTTTTTATTTTTTGAGAAATATGGCCCGAAAACCGCTGTTTTCGGGCTGTTTTCTGAATTTTAGGCCTATTTTGGCTCAAATAGCCTAACGCCTACGGTTTAATGTCATGTTTGCGAAGTTTTGAAGGTTGCCTTACCCCATTAGAACATATCCAAGTGTCACACAAAAGTTGGTTCTTGAAATTATTTTTATTTTTTGAGAAATATGGCCCGAAAACCGCTGTTTTCGGGCTGTTTTCTGCATTTTAGGCATATTTCGGCTCAAATAGCCTTACGCCTACGGTTTAATGTCATGTTTGCGACGTTTTGAAGGTTGCCTTACCCCATTACAACATATCCAAGTGTCACACAAAATATGGTTCTTGAAATTATTTTATTTTTTGAGAAATATGGCCCGAAAACCGCTGTTTTCGGGCTGTTTTCCGCATTTTAGGCCTATTTTGGCTCAAATAGCCTTACGCCTACGGTTTAATGTTATGTTTGCGAAGTTTTGAAGGTTGCCTTACCCCACCACAACATATCCAAGTGTCACACAAAATATGGTTCTTGAAATTGTTTTCATTTTTTGAGAAATATGGCCCGAAAACCGCTGTTTTCGGGCTGTTTTCCGCATTTTAGACCTATTTCGGCTCAAATAGCCTTACGCCTACGGTTTAATGTCATCTTTGCGACGATTTGAAGGTTGCCTTACCCCACCACAAAATATCCAAGTGTCACACAAAATATGGTTCTTGAAATTATTTTCATTTTTTGAGAAATATGGCCCGAAAACCGCTGTTTTCGGGCTGTTTTCCGCATTTTAGGCCTATTTTGGCTCAAATAGCCTTACGCCTACGGTTTAATGTCATCTTTGCGACGATTTGAAGGTTGCCTTACCTCACCCCAACCTATCTAAGGCACAACAATTTGTTTGAATGAAGAAATGATCTTCATTTGCCCGATAACTCGTATGTTTCGGGCTCTTTTCGGCTAATTTTCATAATTTCAGATATATTTTTGATAATAATGCCTTATGCCCTTGGTGTAATGATGCATTTTTCAGGTTTGGAGCTTAATTAAGCCTTTAAGGCCACAATTCTAAGGCACAACCAGTTTTTGAAATAAGGCAAAACAATAATTTGCTTAAAAAAATGTATGTCACACCTTAACCGTCCGCCTATTTTCTTGACGCACAAGAGGCACGAGAGAGGCACGGGAGGTGATCAAAATAGCAATCCTAGGATGCGTTGATGCTCCGCATCGGATAGATGATAATAATCTTTCCTTCCTATTCTGCGTTTGGTCATGATCACATCTACACACGCAATGTGGTGGGAATATGTAAGGCATTTTTTACTAGTGTCCACAAAGTACTCCGTGCACGTCTCTTCATCACGCCATTCCAAGAAGCGGCCTTCCACAACATATTCCCCACACGTTGCATACACCCCTTCCCCCGCCGGGCTGTAGTAATCGTCCTTCATCCCCGCCGGATCTTCAACCACTTGCACTCCACCAAGCGCCTTCACTAAATAGTAGGAGTGCAAGTCATCTCCCCCAGATGGCCGTGCAAAAATGCTCCCCCGCGCAACCATCACGCCCATCTCATGCGCGGCCTCCGCCGCTTGACGTCGTGTTTGCCGGGCTTGCGTTGCCTCTTTCACCGTCAAAGTGAACGGCACCCACTCGTCCACATGGCTCTTGTAGTGGCACCCCGCACTATCCGGGTGCGCCCGCTCGCACTGCGCATAGCAGTACTCACAATAGCACTGCCGGTCCCGCTTCAAACCCACCAGCAGTCCAACCCCCGCGCGCACGGAGTGCAACCGGAGGGTTCGGTCGACCGTGTCAAAAACCGGACCCGATTCATCCACGTCGCCTTTTTCCACTAGGAAAAAGAACCGCTTGCAAAACTGTGAGCCTCGGGACCATGTCGTGTCCTTAGGGTCTTGCAACCTTTCAATACAAAACTCCCATAAATGCCTGGCGCATGTTATTCCGCCATACCACTTGTCCGGGGTAGCCATCACCGCCAGACTCGCCTCATGCTTGACAATCACCCCCATTGCATCTTGCTCGCCTCGTGCGTGGGCCGTCTCAAATAAGTTGCGCTGGCATGGGATCCCAAGCCCTCTCACCCACTCCGCGCACATCGGGCGGCCGCTCTCCACGACGTCCGCAAATGCCGTTCCGCACTTGTTCTGCACCGCGCTCCCATCCGCCCACTCGTGTACAAATTTCGGCAGCGGGATGCCTCTCTTGATGAAATAGTCCTTCACAATAAGCATGTGCATGTGTTGGATGGAGCGATGGCTATGTGGCATGTCGTCGCCGATGAGGTAGATGTAGTCCTTGATAATGATGGGGTTCTCCTCCGTGGACTGCACACCATCCACCGGGCCATATGCGTGTCTCCATGCAGGCATATGACACAACACAAAAGTGAAGCTTGCTTCACAATCCAATGCAACGATTGGATGGCTCGCGGGATGTTGAGGGCATGGTTTTCGCTGAAATCAAATAGAAGGAGGGTGTGATCCATTGGCAAGTTCGCTTTACACTTATTGAACATGGTCATGGAGTGCTGTGCCATGAAGCAATGGTAGGCGTATGGCTTCAGAAACGGACATGCCCGTCCGTCTACACCGTCCAGCTTGCCTATCCCCCAACCGTCCGGGGTTTTCAACACAAACTTCCCCGTGCATACGCAGTTGGGAGACTCTCCAGGCGTGTGCCCAAGGAGTGCACTCTGCAGCTTTGCGAGGAGCTCGCCCACCGGGGTCCGCTTTTGAACATATTGAACTCGGTGCTTGTTCTTGCCGTCCTCGTCGACCCCCACAAGGGCACTCTCATAGGTGTTCCACTCCACCGGTGTCGGGTTGGACACCTCTGTCGCGCACAAACTCAGGTTCTGCAGCGGCCCGCAGTCTTTGCATGACTGGTCCAAACAAGCCAGCTCGTGAAAGTCTGCGCGCTCGCCAGATTCCAGAGTTCTCCTTGGACACAGTAGGGAGGCTGTAAACCCTGAAGTCGAACGGGTCACCTCTGCCCGTCCACATACCACATCTGGGAACCCTGGAGGTGGTTTGCGATTGGACATGACGGCACGCTGTCCCCCAGTGTGAGGACAGCACTCCCTGTCCGGGCATTCACACTTGGAGTGCAAACGCTCGTGTGCCCGCTGGTATGCGGTCACCGCCAACCTCATATCCTCGTGGTATCTACAGCAGCAGGAGATGGTGTCCCGTCTAGTGAGTCGTCGCACTTGCTTCGGTTTGTTCTGCTCGAAACACCGCAGCCCAATCTTGATGCCAGGCTCCTTCTTCTGGAACTTGCGGTACACCTCTAGTTGTGTCATTTCTAACCAGTGTTTGGGGGCCTTCTCAGTCGTCCCGTCAGGATGCTTCAGCTTCAGGACGTCCCGCTTGGAAGTTGACACACGTGTTATTCCAGGACTGAGCCAGAAGTCGTGGATCTTCGCAATAAACAGCTCATTTGCCATTTGGTTAGCCAAGTTTCGATTCTTTCTAACCAGGCCTTCCAGAAGCCCACTTCGAAGCCTTTGTACAGTCCCCAAGCTCGCGCCATCCAGCAAATTGCGATGCCCCACTATCCCAGTAACCACAACCGGACGTCGAATGCCCAATACATCCGCGATCCTGTTCTCCATACCCCGTGCGGCTTCTCCAAACGCCATTGCAGCCCCAGACAGTTGAGTGTCCTGGTTCTGATTGGTTCTGGTTGTTGCCAAAGCTGAAAAAGATTGCCGAAAACTTGACACCATTATCTGTCCAACGCTCTCCTCTGCGCTGGCCAAAAGCGTGCGCAAGAGATTTTGATTATCCGAGTTCAGTGTGCGTATGTAGTTCGCCAACGCCCCAGCTATAATTCCCGGCGAGTTCTGGAACACCGCGCCGATCTTCTTATTCCAGTACGACTGGCTTCCACGCGGGACCACTGCGGTTACCTCGGAAGCTTGTGCTCTACTAGCGTCCGCGCATGTTGCGGTAGAATCCAGTCTCAGGCATTTCTTAGAACGAGAAATCCTTTGGCGTTGCACATTACTCGCGCGACGTTTGATCGCAGTCGAAGTTGGCTCAGCCGCCTCCGCGACCTGGTCTGCAAGCGGCGTTCCCGCACTTCCTGCCCCTGTAGCACGCCAATGCGCTGCAAACTCCGAAATTTCTCTACTCAGCTCAATCCCGCGTTGCACATTCTCCTCCGCAATAGGATAGTCAGTTGGGAAATCTTTCGCCTGTTCACCAATGCTAGACAGCCAAGGCAAAATATCCAGCAGAAAACCATCTGAAGACATGATATATCTCTTCTAATGTATGCCACTGATAAGCAGCCTTGCATTATTATCCGTTATGCTTTACATGTTTGTGTAGGTAGTGTTTCAAAAAGTAAACAATCTGAACTTTTGCTTTTGCCAAAAAAACAACACAAAAAACCGCCCGTGCGATGTTCCTAGTCACAGGAGGGCTTTCATCGCACGGGCGGTTTTACAGTTCAGTGAATTTATAGTGAATTTATGTTACATCAACCAATTTCGACTACACAAAAAACCGCCCGTGCGATGTTCCTAGTCACAGGGGGGCTTTCATCGCACGGGCGGTTTTACAGTTCAGTGAATTTATAGTGAATTTATATTACATCTTACAATTTCGACTACACAAAAAACCGCCCGTGCGATGTTCCTAGTCACAGGGGGGCTTTCATCGCACGGGCGGTTTTACAGTTCAGTGAATTTATAGTGAATTTATATTACATCTTACAATTTCGACTACACAAAAAACCGCCCGTGCGATGTTCCTAGTCACAGGGGGGCTTTCATCGCACGGGCGGTTTTACAGTTCAGTGAATTTATAGTGAATTTATATTACATCTTACAATTTCGACTACACAAAAAACCGCCCGTGCGATGTTCCTAGTCACAGGGGGGCTTTCATCGCACGGGCGGTTTTACAGTAACTTTTCACATTCACACCAGAGTTCACCAAGCGCGACTCAAATTGCAACGGTTCAATTACCTAGGTATGCCTCGATTCGTGCGTGAGTGTGAATTCTGTTTAGGAGGCAACAAGAACAAAGCACAAGTGCGTTGCTGGTGGGGGCCAGATTGCGATTTGTGGGTTATCACAGAGTACTCAGAGCATTGGGCGTGTTATCCTTGTGCTCAAACAACCTTCATAGATCAAGAGTCGTTGGACGACACCCCTGGTGTCAACTGGGAACTGATCGATAGTTGAACATGTCGCGCCGCGGTGATGCTAAGTCGTCAGGGACCCAACAACCTACGAAGAGATTGCAGCTAGCGCGTGGGAGCGCTTTGGTGGACCAGGGGGCTAAGATTTCAGAAGCCTCCAAGTCAAGAAAGCAGCTAACATTTCCAACGCATATCTGCCAAGTGGCTTACTGCTCGCACTCTCAGGTTCCTGGAAGGGTGCCAGTATTGGACAAGAATTGCCGAGTTTGTGGGGCTTACTTTCACCGGGCATGTGGTGCGGGCGCAACCTACCCCGAGGAATGCGGACATTGCGGAAGTTGGGTTGCCGACTTCTGTCTGTTTTGCGCCAAGGGTAAGGTGGATGGCTCACCACCCGGGCATGCATGCCGCAACTGCAAGCGCTGCTTCCATGGGGTATGCGCCTTTGGCTTCAAGAACAACCCCGACGAGTCCTGGTGCCACCGCTCGGGTTGCGACGGCAAGAGTGGGTTTCAGAGCAGGTGCAGGCCTCGCAAATATCCTGCTGGGCTGATGGAGGAGCTGAAGCAGCGCAACCGGGGCGGGTTTGTGCGTGGATGGGCTGCTGAAGCTGCAGTTGCTGCTGGGCAGCAGGAGACCGAGGGGGTTCAGCAGGCTGATGGTGAAGTTCTTGCAGAAGCTGTGGCTGCAATAGTTGCTGCAGCTGGGCAGAAGGAGATCGTGGAGGAGGAGCAGGCTGCTGGCGAACAAGTTGCTGCAGTAGCTGTGGCTGCTGGAGCTGCGGGAGCTGGGGGGCAGCAGGAGATCGTGGAGGCTGGTGGTGAAGACGCTGGGGGGCAGGATGGCAACGAGGTGGCGGAGGAGCAGCAGGGTCCGGGTGCTGCTCTGGATGCCAAGTCTCAGGCGATCCTGACAGAAGCGCTCGGAACCTTTGGCGATTTGTCGGAGGTGGAGAAGGAGATGGTGGCACAGCTGTCTGGAACAGAAGACATGGCAGGTGAGGATACAGTCGACCAGGCACATGCGCCAGTCCTACTGTCTCTGCTCGCATTCTTTTAGGAAGAGCTTGAAACTGTTGAAAATACTGAAAAACACATAAGTTATTTTGGCTGCAGGAGCAACTGTTCATGTTCCTGTTGCTGAGGAGCAGCCGGAGATGGAGATCGCGGTGGATCAGTATGGTGTGGCAGCTGGAGGTGATACGGCTTGCCCTTCAGAAGACCTGCAAGGTGAGGCTACTTGCGACCACCGGACATACTCTGCTCGCATTCTTTTAGGAGGGAAAGAGTAACAGCACGAAACGAAAAAAAAAAAGTGAAAAAGTGTAGTTTGTCTTGGCTGCAGGAGCAGCTGTTCTTGTAGCTGTTACTGAGGAGCAGCCTGAGATGGAGAACGCGGAGGAGGCGCAGGGTGTGGCATCTGGAGGTGCTGTTGCCGTGGGGGGGGGGAGGAGGGCGCGGGTGCAGCGGCGCAGCCCGAGGGGGAGGCGGATGCGGAGTGGGGTTTCGCATGTCCCCGGGACTGGCGTGAGCAGCTGGCGGGAAACGGGTTTTTTTGCGGACACCTGGAGGACCCGATTCCCGTGGCCGATCTCGTCAAGGAGTTCCACGCCGGGTACGTGAGCAAGGACGTCAAGTACAACTTCTCCAGCTTCAAGCAAGATGGTGTTAAGGTGAACACGGTGAAGGACGAGAAGCGGCTCATCGGGAACATCGTGGAGGGCAGCCAGCTGGGGAAGCGGGTGGAATATATTGGTGGGGAGGTGTTGAAGCGTCTGGAAGGCGAGGGGGGGTCGGGCAATCCCCTATATGCAAAGGGGGAGCTGGAACTTCGGCAGGGGAACATGGCGAAGACCGTATTGATCACGCAATACGGTGCAGGCAGGCAGGCGAACCACCGCGACCACGGTGCGTATGGGGTGCTGTTCGTCATGTCTGACTGCTACCAGTTTCGGGCGTACCCTGGTTCGCACTTGGCGGCGAACAAGACGAGGGTGGCGTCCATTGAGTCGATCACCCTCCACCTACCGGCGAAGAGCGTGATCGTCTTCAACGGGAAGCTGATACACGGTGCGGTGGAGTACGTGTCCTCCGGCTGGGCTCGGCTATCAGCCCACTTGTACGTGGACAAGAAGGGGGTGCCGATGCCGGAGGATACCACCTGGCCCGTGAAGGGTACTTTCGGCTCGGATGTGTCGATCACCCCCGTGGACTCCCGGCTATTACTCCAAACTCCCCCTCCCCAGCCGTATTGGCTGACGGCGCTGTTTGCGGAGAAGGAGTTCAGCGCCGCGTGTCCCCAGGGCTGTCACGCCGTGGGGCCTGAACTGGAGGCGCGCCTCACGCTCTGCAACATCACGCGTGGGGACACTGCGTTCGGCCGGGTGGTTGTGCATGAGAAGCACACCACCCTGTTTTGGATTGCGGGCTGTCCGGTGAAGCCACGGGGGGCACGTGCGGGCAATGGCCTGTGGGTATACGGCCCATGGGAGGTGGCTCCAGTGGAAGACGCATGGGGGCACGGCCCCCCCAACCGCAGGTTGGTTTTATTCAGGGCTGGGTGCATGAACAACAAGACGCCCACCCTGAATAAGAGCCTGAGCGTTGAGGCGGATCGCGAGGACATGGGCACGCTGTTGCTGGAGGCGGTGGCTGCTTTGGAGAAGGGCGTGCGCGGGTTGACGATTGCCCCGGTTGGAACCCTAAAACACCACACGAAAAGCTGTGAGGGGAAGTTCGAAGGG
>LGRX02031407.1:0-22210 GCA_001247695.2 Cymbomonas tetramitiformis
TCGTGGAGGAGGAGCAGGCTGCTGGCGAACAAGTTGCTGCAGTAGCTGTGGCTGCTGGAGCTGCGGGAGCTGGGGGGCAGCAGGAGATCGTGGAGGCTGGTGGTGAAGACGCTGGGGGGCAGGATGGCAACGAGGTGGCGGAGGAGCAGCAGGGTCCGGGTGCTGCTCTGGATGCCAAGTCTCAGGCGATCCTGACAGAAGCGCTCGGAACCTTTGGCGATTTGTCGGAGGTGGAGAAGGAGATGGTGGCACAGCTGTCTGGAACAGAAGACATGGCAGGTGAGGATACAGTCGACCAGGCACATGCGCCAGTCCTACTGTCTCTGCTCGCATTCTTTTAGGAAGAGCTTGAAACTGTTGAAAATACTGAAAAACACATAAGTTATTTTGGCTGCAGGAGCAACTGTTCATGTTCCTGTTGCTGAGGAGCAGCCGGAGATGGAGATCGCGGTGGATCAGTATGGTGTGGCAGCTGGAGGTGATACGGCTTGCCCTTCAGAAGACCTGCAAGGTGAGGCTACTTGCGACCACCGGACATACTCTGCTCGCATTCTTTTAGGAGGGAAAGAGTAACAGCACGAAACGAAAAAAAAAAAGTGAAAAAGTGTAGTTTGTCTTGGCTGCAGGAGCAGCTGTTCTTGTAGCTGTTACTGAGGAGCAGCCTGAGATGGAGAACGCGGAGGAGGCGCAGGGTGTGGCATCTGGAGGTGCTGTTGCCGTGGGGGGGGGGAGGAGGGCGCGGGTGCAGCGGCGCAGCCCGAGGGGGAGGCGGATGCGGAGTGGGGTTTCGCATGTCCCCGGGACTGGCGTGAGCAGCTGGCGGGAAACGGGTTTTTTTGCGGACACCTGGAGGACCCGATTCCCGTGGCCGATCTCGTCAAGGAGTTCCACGCCGGGTACGTGAGCAAGGACGTCAAGTACAACTTCTCCAGCTTCAAGCAAGATGGTGTTAAGGTGAACACGGTGAAGGACGAGAAGCGGCTCATCGGGAACATCGTGGAGGGCAGCCAGCTGGGGAAGCGGGTGGAATATATTGGTGGGGAGGTGTTGAAGCGTCTGGAAGGCGAGGGGGGGTCGGACAATCCCCTATATGCAAAGGGGGAGCTGGAACTTCGGCAGGGGAACATGGCGAAGACCGTATTGATCACGCAATACGGTGCAGGCAGGCAGGCGAACCACCGCGACCACGGTGCGTATGGGGTGCTGTTCGTCATGTCTGACTGCTACCAGTTTCGGGCGTACCCTGGTTCGCACTTGGCGGCGAACAAGACGAGGGTGGCGTCCATTGAGTCGATCACCCTCCACCTACCGGCGAAGAGCGTGATCGTCTTCAACGGGAAGCTGATACACGGTGCGGTGGAGTACGTGTCCTCCGGCTGGGCTCGGCTATCAGCCCACTTGTACGTGGACAAGAAGGGGGTGCCGATGCCGGAGGATACCACCTGGCCCGTGAAGGGTACTTTCGGCTTGGATGTGTCGATCACCCCCGTGGACTCCCGGCTATTACTCCAAACTCCCCCTCCCCAGCCGTATTGGCTGACGGCGCTGTTTGCGGAGAAGGAGTTCAGCGCCGCGTGTCCCCAGGGCTGTCACGCCGTGGGGCCTGAACTGGAGGCGCGCCTCACGCTCCGCAACATCACGCGTGGGGACACTGCGTTCGGCCGGGTGGTTGTGCATGAGAAGCACACCACCCTGTTTTGGATTGCGGGCTGTCCGGTGAAGCCACGGGGGGCACGTGCGGGCAATGGCCTGTGGGTATACGGCCCATGGGAGGTGGCTCCAGTGGAAGATGCATGGGGGCACGGCCCCCCCAACCGCAGGTTGGTTTTATTCAGGGCTGGGTGCATGAACAACAAGACGCCCACCCTGAATAAGAGCCTGAGCGTTGAGGCGGATCGCGAGGACATGGGCACGCTGTTGCTGGAGGCGGTGGCTGCTTTGGAGAAGGGCGTGCGCGGGTTGACGATTGCCCCGGTTGAGGCCCTAAAACACCACACGAAAAGCTGTGAGGGGAAGTTCGAAGGGGAGATGCAGCCCCTGCCTCTCTCCGCCCCTGCAGAACCTCCCCTCAACAAGCGGAAGGCGCAATCTCCACCGGCACCCCCAACCTCTCTCCGCCCGAGGCTGCCACGGGGGGCATCTTCCGCCTCCGCCCCCAAGGCACCTCCCGCCTCCGCCCCCAAGGCACCTCCCGCCCCCAAGGCACCTCCCGCCCCCAAGGCTGACAGCCGCCCCACCAGCAGGCTACCTCTGGTGGGGAACAAGCCTCCTGGGAGGCCAGCCGGCAGAGCGGCAAGCCTGGTGACCACCCCGTGGGAACCGGCTCCCGAGCCAACACCCCGTGCCCCAAAGAGGGCACGGTCGGGTGTCAGCAGTGAGCACACTGCTGGGTCGCCGGAGGTGTCCACATCGCCGCAACTCAAGTTGCCCAGGGAGGAGGTTCGGAGGCCGATCCAGCCTCTGCCTGTGGACTTGTGGACCCCCCCCAGGTGCAGACTACTTCCGTGGCGGACGGCTCAGGGAGCCAGTCAACAGGGAGTCAGCACCTCGGGATGCCAGCAGCATCACTTGCTGGTGACACTCAGTTGCCAGGTGCAGGGGATGCGACGCTGCACAAGCGTCTGGCAGACCTCAAGCTGCAGCTCGAGATACAAAAACTCGAGGAGCGGCTACAACAGCGGGAGGGGACAGCGGGCGGTGACAGCTGTGGAGCTCCAATGGGAGGGAGCATGGCAGCGGTTCCTTCTCTCGTTGAGCTCGTGCAGCAGGAGCCGCAGACGCAAGAGCAACAGGAACAGGCACAAACCCCTGAGCAGCAACCCTTGCCGGTGCTCCAGCAGCTCCAACAGCTCCAGCAGCTCCAGCAGCTCCAGCGGCTGCAACCCCTACTGCTGGAAGCTCCCCAGCCCCAGCTCCAGCAGCTGCAAGCTCCCCAGCCCCAGCTCCAGCAGCTGCAAGCTCCCCAGCCCCAACTCCAGCATAGCTCGCAGCCCTAAGCCCTGCCCAGCTACTCCAATGCGCCTCCAACACCCACGCTCCACTGCACTCCAAAGAAATGCGTTAACCCCTTCTGCTGCAAGCTCCCCAGGCTTTGCAATTGCAGCAGTCGCAGCCCATGCTCCTTCAGCCGCCGATCCAGCCCATGCTCCTCCAGCCCCAGCTCCAGCAGCTCCAGCAGCTCCAGCAGCTCCAGCACCTCCAGCAGCTCCAGCAACTTCAGCAACTCCAGCAACTCCAGCAGACCCAGCCATTGAATACCTCGGACTTGGGTAGGGCCTCGGGCGTCTCCATAGAGGAGTTGCAGAATTTGAGCATTCCTAGGTCTTAGGCGTAGTGTACATATTGTACACATTGTAAATATCCTTTTCTCTTTTGTTTGTTTGCCTTGTCTTCATATTTAAATTGCCTTGCCAATTTTTAGTGTAACACATGCATTCTGAATTTGCACACTTGCATAATTTGCAAGAAATCATTCATACTAAGTTTCGAAAAAAGCACTAGGTTGGGAGTATTTGCACAACATTATCTATCACACATATATCATACCCCCAAGCGTGCCTGGAAAAATACTCAAAACGACACAGCTACAAGTGATTGTTTGTTTGTACATGGTAGGAAAAAGTTCTTCACAAATAGCATTCAACCATTAATTTGTTTCAATGTGGTCTATAAATCTTCATCATGTGTACTTTTCATTCCACTCCATACCCCAAAGCCTTCCGCACCTCATATGTGCTCAAAACCAAGATTTTTTCGTAAATACAGTACTAGCTCTTATGATATTTTTTCTAAAATCCAAAATTGCGACGTTCATTAATAAAGTCGTGGTGCGGTTTGGAGACCTTCAAAACATGGGTATTACATACCCCACAACCACCCGCTAAGCGAACACAGCCCAAAAACAGCGATTTCCAGCCCGTTCAGATGAAAAAAATCTCCAAAAATCTCAAAATATAAGAAAATATATTTTTTTACTAATTTTGCCTCTTACAAGGTCTAGTGACTTTATAAACCTTAAAAAATGGTCATTATCACCCATTATGCATTTTCCGACGCGGGGGTATGCGACGGCTCGATGGGGGACCCAGCCGCGGCCAATGTGCGGTCTACCAGCATGGGGCAGCCAGTATGTATGGGAGTGGATCCCTGCTACTGCGCGGGAGTCGGAGATGCAGAACTTCGATCAGGACGGGCTCGCCGCGTGGTCGGAGGTCAGCAACTCCGATTGGTACCGGAGCATGAGCGTGGTGGCCGCACAACCATCCACACCCCTGCCCTTCCATACACCTCTTCCACTCCCCGCACCACCATCAGCCCCTACATTACCGCCCACTCCGACCGCAGTCCCCACAAATCCCGCGCCTGCGCCTCCGCCCGCGCATGCCCCGGGACCATCACCTCCTGCCCGTTTTCCCCATTCCGCCGTCGCAAACCCCGTTCACTCTGCCGCTGCCGTGAACCCCGTTCACTCTGCCGCCGCTGCAAACCCCGTGCTCTCTCCCAGCGCCACCCCCTTTGTTCCAGGCATCGTCCGTCTGCCGCAGGGCACTAACCTGCGAGCATCTTCAGACGAGGTCCGCCTGGAGCACAAGACCAAAGAGATGGTGCTAAAGCTGGTCAAGAGCGTCACCAGATTCCCCCGCTCCGCGTCCGACACAAAATCGGCCGACAAGGAGGGCCTCCTGACGCAGTTGGAGCACTACTCCCACATGGTGCGGAAGGTATTCCAGGAGGCCATCGTGATCGAAGCACTGACCACTCCCAGTTGTACGCCATCAGTATCAGAGTACCAGGCGAGTGTGTCAAGCCTTCTTTGGAGCTTCAAGGAGTACACTCTTCAAGACCAACAGAGAAAGTTCTTGGAGCGATGGAGCGCGCGGCGGGGACCTTTGGGTCCGAGCAAGCTTGGCACCAACGCTACGGGGACCTGGACGTGTTCTTCAGCGATCTGGCGGTGTGCTCTCTGACGCAGGCCTACCTGGAGAACGCACACGGCGAGGCCATTGCCCTGAAGCAAGCGGTGAACGAGACCGCGGCGGAGTATTTCTCGCGACTGGAGACCCGCATGGCCTCCGTCAACTTCTTGGCCGGCAGAGTCCCAAATTGCGTGGAGATGACCAACTTGTCGATGCTCTCTACGTACCGCCGGGGGCTGAAATATGCACCCAAGGTGATGCGGCGCCTGAGAGCCATCCACTTGGATGTCTCCAAACCAGAAGAGTGGGAGAGGAAGGCCGTCGCTGACGACATCCCAGGCACCCACAACGCCTTGTTGAAGATTCGGGAAGTTGCTGAGGAGGTGGAGAGTGACATTGACACGGAGGCGGCTCAGAGGCGCTCTCAAGACCGTCCTCCCCGTGCTGTTTCCTTCGCTAACCCACCACCTCGCACCCCCTTCTACAGGCGTACCCCCTCTTCGAACCGCCCAGCTCTTGCCATGCTGGAGAATGGGCCTGCCACCACCGTCGCCGCGGCAGTGACCCCTTTGCCACCACCACCTGGCCTCTCCCGCCCCGACGCTCCGAAAGTCCGCCGGTGCTTCGCCTGCGGCTCTGCGGAGCACATCGTCCGTAACTGTACGGACGAGGCTAAGCTCAAGGAGTGGAGGGCCAATGCACCCGCTCGACTGGCGAACTCCCCTGGGTATGTAGCCGCCGTCGTTTGGGCCATCGAGCAGCAGGAGGACATCTCCTCGGTGGATGGCGTCCCAGAAGAGTTCTCCGAGGAGGTCCTGGCTCTCGCTACCTGTGAGGACGAGCAGAGCTATCAGACCCTGGCGGCCCTTGCGGGCATCGAGCTTGTGGAGGGTGACGGCCTTCCCCTGGTGGAGAGCGATGAATGACTGGCCGGCGGCCAGCCCCAGACCCTGCCCTTCGGGGAAGTGAGGTCTTGCCCTGATGATCAGACCCTCTCCGCCCTGGAGAAGCGGTCAGAACCAGTGGAACCCCGTCGCGCCCGAGGACGCAGAGACCCTTGGGGCCAACGTCCCCACCCCAAGAGTGTGGCCTTCACCTCTGGGACCCGCTTGCGACGCACCTACCGCTCAGCTGGTGCCCCATCGCCGCCGGGGGATGACTTGTCCAGCCACCCTCTCGCAGGAAGCACCCCCTTCGATGAGCCGTCGCTACCTCTTGATGACGGCCCCGCTTATACGCAAGCGAGGATCGAGGGTCGGAGGGGACGGCGAGTTCCCCGGCACAGACCCCCCATTATGGACAACAACCGCGGAGAGCCCCGCGACCTTCGCCCCCGACCGCGTGTTGTCCTACCGCTGCCCATCTATCAGTCCAACCTCGCAGACCCACGGAAAAGGCTAACTGCGTGGCACTGGAAGAGAGATCTGTACTCCCTTCCCCTCGAAGTCGCCATGCAGAAGGTCCGCAGAGCTCTGCGCAAGTCCCCAGAGGCTGCCAAGGACCTGGTGGATAAAATGTCGGAGCGCGTCCGCAGCCGCGTACACTCTGGGAGTCGATCGCCAAAGGAGCGCGTGAACCGCGCCAACCAGCTGGCAGAGAGGATACGCATTGCCCGCGAACCTCAAGATCGCAAGGAAGGCCATCAGCGCATAGCATTGTGGCACCTCCTTTCACACGACGGTCGCCAGCAAGTCCCCGAATCCTCTAACACCAGCTCCCACGACCTCTACGCGGCTTGGAGAGAGCTGTCGCCTGCCGAGCAGCAAAAGGCAATCGCCACTTCGAGTCCAGACTCTTCCCCAGGTAGCAGGCTGTGGGAAAAGGAGGGCGCACGAAGAGCAGCAGCGAGGTCTTCGAC
This sequence comes from Cymbomonas tetramitiformis, assembly GCA_001247695.2. NCBI lineage: Eukaryota > Viridiplantae > Chlorophyta > Pyramimonadophyceae > Pyramimonadales > Pyramimonadaceae > Cymbomonas > Cymbomonas tetramitiformis. The sequence continues at coordinate 6,775 of LGRX02031407.1, forward strand.
ATCCCTCTGCACCCTGGACACCGAAGTGGGCACGATACCTGGGACAGCGGGAGATGTGGGTTTACCTGGTGCCTGGTGCAGTCTGCACGCAGTACACCAGTACAAGATGAGGAAGCTGGGTCCCAGCCCCTTGGGAGCATCCCCTCCATCATCCTCACTGGCCGAGCCCACAGCAGAGACCACATCTTCGCACCATGATAACGCGCCGGCCACTCCGGGAGGAAACCCCGAAGGTTCATCCTACTGCTCAGAGGCGGAGGAGACCTCCGCACCCAGTTCGCTTTGCTTCACCCAGCAGATGACCACCGTCAAAACGCATGAAGCGGATGAAGCGCCACCCTGTCTCGACAGCCACCCCATCGCTGAAGACCCCGAGGTGATGGAAGAGGAGTCCTCGGTCAACTCGCTCTGCTTCACCCAGCAGATGGCAGCAGCTGGGACCCCTCAGACGAGAACTGACCACCAGAGCTCCCACCAGCTCGCCCACAACTCCCCTGCTGGCAGCCCTCAGCATGACGAGGATCCTCTCACCCATGGCAGTCTCACCAATAGTGTCGCTACCCATGTGAGCCCCACAACAAGCGGCACTACCCACGTGAGCCCCACAGTAAGCGGCACTACCCATGTTAGCCCTACCACCAGTGGCACTACACATGTGAGCCCTACTACCAGTGACACCACCCATGTGAGCCCTACTACCAGCGACACCACTCATGTCAGCCCCACCTCGAGCGAATGCACCTCAGCGGGCACCCTGCTGACGGCGAGTGCAGACAACCTCGTCAGTCATCCGACTGAAGATGTTGATTTGCTGGATGAGGAGTTTTACGCCGCGTGTAGGCAAACGTTGGAAGAATGCCGCGAGGCCTCGGACAACCTCCTCCCCAACCTCAAGTGCAAAAGCATACGCACAGATGGGGGAGTTCAGTGGAAGACTGACATCGAGGGTACCCTCGCAGCGGCCCATGACGAAGAAGGACCGCTACTACTGGTATTCTACGCAACCCTCAGAGGGCACACGGTCAAGGTGTTGATTGACTCGGGGGCCTCTGACAACTTCATCTCGGAGCAGAGCGCTAAGCGATGTGGCCTCACAACACGAGCCGGTTCCGAGATGCGAGTCACCCTGGCGGATGGATCTGTGAAGATCACTGGCGCCACCGCGTACGCCAAGTTTAACACGCACACCACCACGGGCACCTATACGGAGAACGCCCTTGCCCTCCGGATCCTGCCACTGGGCATACATGTGGATGTTATCCTCGGCGGAAGGTGGCTGCGCAGTCACTCTCCTGTCACTCTGGGCTATGAAGGGAATGGCTCCGTCTCCTTCCTCAGGAAGTCCCGCAGTGGCAAGATTGGGGATCGCGTCACCATCACAGGCTGTTCTCCTGGGAAAGCATCTGGGGACAGGTCTCCGAAGGGCACGGCCTGCGCGGGATTGGTGGATGAGGTGTTCCTGACCCCTACCCAGCTGAAGAAGTACCTGGTGTATGCGGAGACGCAGAAGCTTCGCGGCAATGACGACCCGGAGATACAGCCCGCCTGGCTCATGGTGGCCGAGAAGTCCCCCGACGATACTGCTTCTGCCTTTGCAGCCACGGCTATCGACTCCGAGAACGCCGAACCCGCTGCGGATACTGAAGATGCAGAAGTGAGCCCTGAGTGGACCCTCAAGTTTCAGGACTTCTGGGGTGAGGAGTACAAGAAGGAGATGACGACTGCCCTACCGAACATCGATGGACTCAGACAAGACCCCCAAGATGAAGCCAACATTAACCTGGACCCTGAGCTGAGCAAGAAGGGACCTCCCTGCCAGCGCATCTACAAGAAGTCCGCAGAGGAACTCCGCCAACTTCGAGAACGCGTGGAGACTCTGATGTCCAAGGGCTACATCCGGCCCTCTTCCAGTCCTTATGCAGCTCCCTGTTTGATGGTCCCTAAACCCGGGAACCCCAAGGAGCTGCGACTGGTGATCGATTACCGGCTCCTCAACCGCCAGACAGTTAAGGACAAATATCCTCTCCCAGACATCCAGATGATGTTCGACGAGATGCAGGGTGCGAAGTTCTTCTCTTCGTTCGACGCGGTGGATGGCTTCTGGCAAGTACCGATGGCACCAGGAGATGTCGAGAAGACCGCCTTCACCACCCAGATGGGGTCATATGAGTGGTTGGTCATGCCGCGGGGGCTGCAGAATTCACCATCTCAGTACCAGCGACGGATGCAGCGGGCCTTGGGCCATCTCCCATTTGTCCGGATCTTCATCGATGATGTGGTCGTCTTCAGCAACACCGCTGCAGAGCACTACGAGCACGTCAAACAACTGCTCCTGACATGCAGGGAGAAGGGCGTCTTCCTCAAGAGGTCCAAGTGCCAATTGTTGAAGAAATCCTTGCGGTTCCTTGGCCACTGTATCTCCGCAGATGGCTGCAGACCCCAACACGACAAGGTGGCTGCAGTGAGGGACTGGCCCGAGCTGGAGACGGTTACCCTCGTCAGGCAGTTCTTGGGCCTAGCGGGGTATTACCGCAGGTTCATCCACTGCTTCTCCGAGATCGCTCAGCCCCTCACCCGGTTGACCAAGTCGGACGTACCCTGGGAGTGGGGTCCCATGCAGCAGTGGGCCTTCAAGGAGCTGAAGAAGGCCCTCACATCAGCGCCAGTGCTCGCCTTGCCCAACATTAAGGGTGCCGCAGACGGCACAGCGCCTTTCGTGGTGCAGACGGATGCTAGCGGCATCGCTCTTGGGGGAGTACTTATGCAAGACAATGGAGATGGTCTTGGGCTGCGTGTGATAGCATACGAGAGCCGCCAGTTCTCAGCCGCCGAGCAGAATTATCACACCGGCGAGCGTGAGCTAGGTGCTCTACACCACTGTACCACCGTCACCTGGCGGCATTACCTCATCTTCACCAACTTCCGCATCCAGGGTGATCACCGCCCCCTTGAATGGCTGATGGAACCTGGCAGAGAGCTTAGCCGCAGACAGGCACGCTGGTACATGGATCTGGTGGAGGTGGGAGTCCCGAGAATGGAGTACATCAAGGGAGCGCTGCTGCTGGTACCAGACGCCCTGTCCAGAAGACCCGACTTCAAAGACAAGGACGTTCGCGAGGGGTTGAAGGAGGCAGGAGTGATCGACCCCACCTCAGACCTGCCGAAAGACCCTCTGGCAACGCTGGAGTCTGAATGCTTCTCCAGCTCACCACCCGCAGCTCATCCCCACTGGGCTCAGACGGTTGACTGTTGGCTCTCAGCAGTGGAGACCCTCTCCGTGGCGGAGTGAGGATGAGGATGCATCGGAGTACCCACTTGGGTATTTCGATGATTCCAGCGGCAGTTGTGAGGAGGAAAGAGGAGCAAGATGGCCACTTGGCCGCTCCGCATTTTTCGTCCGATCGATTGGAACAGGAATTCGTATTGGGCACAGGTTCCCAACCGGATTCTTATGGCGGAGTTTTGGAGCCCCCACTTGGGGAGGAATTTTTACCGCAGAGCGAGTTTGATGTTGGCGCAGTTTCTTTTGAGGGTGAGCCTACTGTGGACGATGAGGATGTCTACACCGCAGAGGAGTGGGCTGCCTGGGAGGCAGGAGCCCACGATTCCGACGAACTGGTGGTGCTGGTTTTTATGATGAAGACACTTATTACGAGGAAGATGCTGGGTACGACTCTGGTGATGGCTACTATTGATTTCTTTAAACAGACAGGCGGTGTTCCTTTTTGGCATTTCTCCACCACTTGCTGTAGTTTTGGACAGAAGAATGTTATTTTATTTCTCACCACTTGCGGGCAGCTTTTCAAGATTAAGACGAACGATTTATAGGCAGGAGACCTTTGCAGTTCGCAGAAGTTAGAAGCTAAACCGACAGGCAGACTTATTTTACATTCTCCATCACATGCAGACAGGCGAGATCTGTGAGAGCACCCACCACTAGCTGGCAAAGCATTAATCTTAGCAGAACAGATTGGTCCTAGCAATCTCCGAGGCTTAGTAGTATTATTTTGCTAGCCTGTACATTCATCTTGCCACCTGTGACTTTGACTAGCTCCCTAGAGTTAACATCTTGACATTTCTCTGTAAACTCTAGTAGCTAGGGTGGTGAGTGTCACTAGCTGGCCCACCTCAGATGAGGTGGTGTGCTGGAATTGGCACTACGACTAGTTCGTACAGTCTAGTGTCATTCCCAGTGTGTCATCTTCGGTGGTCAGCCTGTGACACTCAGCTCGGGTATATCTTGCGAGAACACGTGTTCCGCTCGGTGAAAACGAACTGGCTAAGCTCCATAAGCAGTCCGGCCGAGTGCTTTTATCATGCATCTCGGAAACCCGGATAATACGAAATAATGACTGACAGTACAGTACTACTGTACTGTCAGGGTCATGACCGATGACATATGTGTCATACATGTCATACGTGTCATACCTGTCAGACATGTCATACCATGTCATGTCATACATTATGACAGTCGGTCGCGTCATATACATTTATGACAGTCGACAGTATGGTCGACCATGACTGTACAGGTCGAGTCGCGTCATATATTTATGATAGTCGTCAGTACGGTCGACGATGACTGTACATGTCGCCAGATGATAATGTCATATCATCAGGCATCCCTGTCATCGAGAGTTCGTATGTCGAACTCGAAGATGGCAAAGCAAAGATACATCTTGAAAACAAACAAGAACCATCTTGGCTTTCAGCATGCGCGGAACTCGCATGCGCAGCATGAACGAACTAGTCGTTATTACCATGCTGGTCGTTCAACCTACGTCTCGGGTTCACAACCCAATGGCGGTACCATCTAAGATGATGGGAGACGTTAGGTACAAAAGTGAGGAAGCGTTGTGCTTCAGCAGATCTTCTTACAGAGACTGCACTCACATACCCGCTCATCCGTACACTTGCATTGCTGTTCAACTTTGCAGTGTTTATTTTGTATATTGATAATATATTCACGGCGCTTGTCTGCATAGCCGTATCAGATGGTATTCTCGTCCAGGAATGACAACGGCAGCCATCAAGTACATTCGGGAGTGCCCCGTTTGTCAGCGCCAGAAAACGAGGCGACACAAGCCTTATGGTCAGGCACATATACGATATTCTGTGCCTAAGACAAAATGGCTAGATGTATCTCTTGATTGGATCACTAACCTGCCTATCACTACTAATGGGCACGACAGTATATTTGTGGTGATGTGCCAATTCTCTCATCGTTGTCATCTCATTCCCTTCAGCATGACCTGGACAGCTCAGCATACTGCTTCTATCTATATGCAGCATATCTTCAAGCTCCATGGTCTTCCGAGGAACATCATCTCAGATCGAGACCCCAGATTCACCTCTACATTCTGGCAGACACTGTGGAAATCTACTGGTACGAGATTGTCCATGACATCGTCACACCATCCACAGTCGAATGCTGCCAATGAGAGGAGCCATGCCTTCATTGAGGACATCCTCAGGTAAATTTCAGATTGTTGATTCATGATTTGATTTCACCATCCTCTGGTTTATAAACTGATTAAGTAGTATTTTTTCATCCTCAGGTGTTGTTGCAATGATACTTCAGCCAATTCGTGGGAGGACAAGTTGCCTCTGGTGGAGTTTGCAATTAACAATACCGTTTCTGCATCAACTGGTTATTCACCATTTTATCTCGACTCGATGGCGCAACCACTTTCGCCTCATGATCTAGTTATCACTATTCCGCCAGAAGCTCCTGTTCCAATACAAAGAGCTATTCGAGATCATTTTGACCAGTACTCGGCTGTTCATGCCAACGCGGTAGACAACATTTCCCGAGCAGCAGAAATTAGCCAAGCCAGATTCAATAAGACTCACATGCCTAAGCAGTTTGGAGTTGGGCAGAAAGTTCTTTTACGGACCGAGTTTATTCAATGGACTGGTTTGACAGAGGCAGGCAGACACTTTAAGCAGCCATATATTGGGCCGTTCACCATTTCCAAAGTGCTTAGCCATGGACGTGCATACGAGTTAGATTTCGGAGATCTTGATATCCGTATTCATCCGGTACAGCCTGTTTCCAGATTAGAGCTGTACAATGACTCGATCCAAGCACCTTTGCCTCTGCCACAGATGATCACCGAAGAAGGGCAACCACTATTTGAGATATCACATATACTCTCGGATAAGTTCACTAGAGGTGTCAAATACTATTTAGTACGATATGCAGGCTACGGTCCTGAGCATGACACCTGGGTCAAAGCCACAGAGCTGACCAATGCAGCAGACATTATAGCTGCCTATGAAGGCTAAACATTATATTAAGCCTTATGCCCTTACTTCTTGTAATATATACTAATACATGTCGATCATCTATATAACCTTGCTCTTAATGTTTATCATTATGTTGCATTGAAGCGGGAATTGATCCTTCCTTGCTAAAGGTGTAGTGAGCCTTGTTCAAAATCATACCCTTGCACAGATACGCACACATGCGAGATATCATATCTGTGGATAAATAAAAACTGCTAAATGCTACCTTTGCCAAGACCGTGGTTTGTCATCGGATTCTGTGGCCAGTAAATCCGCGCTACCGGATAACTGAGGTGGACGGAGTTGTGATCCTGAATTATGCTTGACACACATAACTAAAACGAATTTCACATTAGTACATGGCGAATCCATTCTCACTCATCGCGACAGATGTTCGTCAAAGCGTGCGTACTGGACCATAAAAGGAGTTTGGCAGACGGGTGAGGATTTAAAGTGGACTTATAAAGACCCTCCGATATCTCGTAAAAGGGCCTTCTCCGTTTGCATTAAAACAAGCCCCAAAAATCGGGCTCCCCATCGCTACCTAAGAACCTCCATAGTAGCTTCAGGAGGGGAGGAAGGGTTGGGTGCACTATATCAGGCCGAGAATCGTTCGATTATAAATTGTTAAATCGTGGGATCATCGATCGCGCAAAGCGACGACGGCTAGCGTAAATAATCCGTAACGTAGACTTCGGATGCTTTGAATCGTCTAGTACATACATGATAACGTGTGGATCAATCAGTAATCCAGCGTCAATCTGTATCACGAAAACGCTCTTCATCGAACCTTGGAACGTCACTCTGAAATACGATACGATTTCCGGAAAGGTGGGCTACATCCTAAGAACTGTAGGGCTAAATGCCTAAGGTGAGGGACTAAAGTGGACTCAGTTCCCCCCAATAACCTAAAAACACCAGTCGAGAATGACGGTGATAAACGTGCGTTGCGCACGAAAAAGATTGGGCGTTGCGCTCAAATAAATAACTGTGGATGCTGTTGCAGCACGTTTGGGGGGAAGGCGCGAAGTAACGGTACGTGACTGCCGGCCGGTTCGATGAGTAGTGACGTTGCGTCACTGTATACCGCGTTGCGCGGGATCCGAATGAAAGCTAAAAAGAACGTGAGAAACCACCAGCTAGTGGTAACCCATAACCTGACGGGAAGTGTGAAATATATATATAGTGAATATATATATATGCACGCAGGCAAAGAAAGCTGTGCAGTGGCTCGCACGGGTTTCGCAGTCAAAAAGATGAGATAATAAAATAACTTGGGTGTTTTATTATCGCGGGTCGGCTGGCAAGATGCAAGTGACACCACAGGGCGAGGGGTGACACAGGAAGAGACAGTCACCCCCAGTTTATGGGGGGGGGCGAAAGTCTGTCTCTCCATGACAATACTAGGTGACAAATCCCTAGGTCGAGACATCGATATATTGGTGTATCTCTTTTATCAATTCACTCTTGTATGTTATCACTCTGAGTACCCGATATATAGTGCCAGAACTGCTGGAAACAGCAGCTCAGGCAGTGGGGACCCGCTGCCGACGGTGAAACAACGGATCACTAAACTCGGATATACAAACGATATATACCCGAGATGAGTGACACAGGCTGACCACCGAAGATGACATACAGGAATGACACTAGACTGTACGAACTAGTCGTAGCGTCAATTCCAGCACACCACCTCATCTGAGGTGGACCAGCTAGTGACACTCACCACCCTAGCTACTAGAGTTTACAGAGAAATGTCAAGATGTTAACTCTAGGGAGCTAGTCAAAGTCACAGGTGGCAAGATGAATGTACAGGCTAGCAAAATAATACTGCTAAGCCTAGGAAACTGCTAGGACCATTCCGGTCTGCTAAGATTAATGCTCTGCCAGCTAGTGGTGGGTGTTCCCACAAATCTCGCCTGTCTGCATGTGATGGAGAATGCTAAAAGAATTCCGCCTGTCGGTTTAGCTTTGATATGTCTGCGAACTGTAAGGTCTCTTGCCATAAAAAAATGTTCGTCTCAATCGGTAAAGCTGCCCGCTAGTGGTGGGAATTTCAACAACATCCTCTGCCCAAAACTACAGCAAGTGGTGGAGATTGCTAACGCGAGCACCGCCTGTCTGTTTAGAGAACTAATAGTAGTCATCACTAGAATCGAAACCAGCATCTTCCCCATAGTAAGATTCTTCATCATAAAAACCAGCACCACCAATTTCTTCGGAATCGTGGGCTCCTGCCTCCCAGGCAGCCCACTCCTCTGCGGTGTATTCATTCTCGTCGCTCATTGCAGACTCATCCTCAAAAGAAACTGCGCCAACATCAAACTCGTTGTGCGGTAAAAACTCTTCCCCAAGTGGGGCCTCGAAACTTCCGCCATAAGAATCCTGCTGAAAACCTGTGTCCAGCTCGGAATCCCGTTCCAATCGTTCGGACGAAAAATGCGGAGCGGCCAAGTGGCCATCTTGCTCCCCTTCCTCCTCACAACTGTCGCTGGAATCATCGAAATACCCAAGTGGGTACTCCGATTCATCCTCATCCTCACTAAGCAAATACTCCTCATAACTGTGAACAATCCCAGAGCCCATATAGGGAGGTACAATGGGAGGTGCATGTACATAGTGAACTTCGGTTACCACAGGAGGGGCCTGTGGCACCATCTCGCTTGCCCTAGTGGCACTAGGCAAGGGTCTAGTGGTGGAAACTTGAGTTGAAACTGATTTTGTCGCCAAAAGATCCGGCGATTCCCCCACTCCAACATCGCAAAACTTTCCGTTCGAAATTCCAGAAACAGCGGTCTCGGCCGAAACACCACCAACTTGTGGCTCACTAGCCACCAAGATGTACAAAGCTATCGGAGAATTCTCGGTCGAAACTGCTGAAATCTGAGCCGCCTCACGGAAATGCGAAATAGCTAAATGCATGGAAGAGCATAAAGAGGTGAGTTGTGATCTCTTGAGAGTTGAGACTCTCGCAAAACCAGTGTCGATAGATGCCAAAAGAGCTAGGAGCTCTTCACTCTCCAAAATCTGCGATGAAGTCATAATCGAATACAGAAGCGAATACAAATCCAAATAAAGATCGCAAACGAAAAATCGTCGGAGAGCACCACCTCGTCGTAATCACCCAAAGCCGTAAGCAGCCGCCTCCAGAAAATACGTAGAATCTGACCTAAAACGTCCCACAAGGCGTGGAGACGCTCAACCGAAAGATAGGGCGGAAATAAAATAAAATTCTACGCTAAAATTCAGTTCACGCAAGCGTGAGAAGGACCATAACCTGCTGGAAACAGCAGCTCAGGGCCTCAGGCAGTGGGGACCCGCTGCCGACGGTGAAACAACGGATCTTTTGGCGACAAAATCAGTTTCAACTCAAGTTTCCACCACTAGACCCTTGCCTAGTGCCACTAGGGCAAGCGAGATGGTGCCACAGGCCCCTCCTGTCGTAGCGTCAATTCCAACAAGAACTATATATCTAACATTCGTATACGACACGCGAGGCGATTATGTTTATGAAGTGAGGGACTAGTAAAATCGGGGGTGACCGGGTAGTCGTGTGGGACTAGTAAAGGGGGGTTGGAGGGGTGGGAGGGGTGGGTGGGGGGAGTGGGGAGAGAAAAAATGTGGGGGGTGGAGACGGCCAGGGGGGATCGGAGACGGGACGGGGTCCAAGGGTCGGTATCGGTTCTTAGATTTGCTATCGATTGCAACTGATAGCGATTTTTTTGCAATCGATTACGCATTGCGGTATCAGTTCGTTAATATCGATCATGTCATTTACATGCGGAGTGCCATATATAACACATTTCAATCATGCTAATACGAGTGCTTATATAATCGATTAGTCAGCGCGGATAGTAAGAGTCAAACGCACTATCGCCGATATTATCGATAGCGACTATCGATACTATCGGCTTTTGGTGCAATCGATACCGGCCCTTGACGGGGTCCAACGCACCGCCCCTTCATTGTAGATTGTTATTCGGACCATACAGTACCCGCTTCTAACCTTCTATATCTATTCGGCGGAGCCGTATTTTCAAACTAAAACTTAAAAAAAAACTAGAAACTTTCTCTTCCATCGTCTTGTCATACTCATACTCGATACTGATTCGTGATTGTCTCAGTCACGAGTCAGCCTATCATATCATAAACTAAAACTTTAAAAACTTGCTTGCTCACATTATCATATCAAACATATCAGATTAGAGTCTAATCTAATTAAATATCTCTATGATATTTGGCATGGCATGGCATTTGGCATGGCATGGCATGGCATCTCATCTCATCGGTCATGCGATGCCGATGGTCATCTCAACTCTGAAACTCTGTTCGATGTTGCTCTCGCTGGCATTATTCAATAATTATTAATTGATAATTTTAAATATAATGTCGCTTCGCTTTCGTGCGGTCGCATCGCAGTTCAGCAGTCGAGTGTGGGTGTGCTTGAAAAACCAAAGATTCAAGCCCAACCGGAACGTAAGCAAGATTCAAAGTAGCCTCACCAAAAAGATCTCGCCTTGCTGAGTCTCCTTGGTGCGACCCCTCGCTCTATTCCTTGTGTAAATCTGAGGACTACCTCGCCCCTCTAGGATGCCTCATGAGCCAAATGTTGTGTTCGGCCTCCTTTTGTGTTCCGGATAGCTGATGAATAGCTTCTTGCCTTCCTGTGCTGCGCGTTCTTGGTTGAGGATGGCGAGTGTTCAATGGCCTTGAGTTGTATCTTGGTTAATGATCCTCGCTGTGCCGGATGTGCTATCGCAATCACTGTTGTAGTTAATTCAGAAGAGGAAGTCAGGCATTGGTTTTCACCTTCGAACTTCGTGGAAACAAGAATCCAACTTTTAGGGAAAGCCTTACAGTTGTTTGCGATCTCAAACCCGTACTTGAAGCGACCTTCCTGCCGCAGTTTCTAGAGGATAAATACGTTCCTGGTTTGTGAAGAAGTCTTACACACATAGATAGTCTTACGAGGCACTCGTCTTTTCCGCTGACATCTCAAGGTTGCTTGGATTGCAGTCTGATGGCTTCAGCAACATGCGTCGCGAAAACATTGGCGCCCTAATTCTCCTCTTTGCTTGGCTCACAATAGTTTGGACCATTTATATTTATCAGAGCTACCAGAATCACCTTCTCGAGCTCTGAGGGTCTCTGCACTGCGATCTTTTCAGAAGCACATTAGATTGGCCACCAGAGGTCTCTCACAATGCTAGCTCCAACCATGCAACGAGCTTCCAGTGGTAAGTCATCTTGTACTTCTCATATTATTTCGCCTCAACCATCTTCGCGTGACATTCTTTGTAACTGTACTCACAGCACGAAGCCTTCATCGGCTCGTCTAGATTTATCGTGTTGTTGCCAGCCCTTTACGTCTCGCCCTCTTCTTTGCAGGGTTTGCAACTGCCAAGTTTGACCAAGTGCTTGCCTTGTCCAAAAGTTCTAAACGCGCGGCGCGAGGAGGTGGCAAGCACCCATCAGCGGCCGCCCGAAGGTAAGTGAGCCTCGAATGATGCCTATGCGTTTGCTTTGCATTCCCCCTTTTACAACGTCGTCTCTCGGAAGTTCACTTTGTACGATCCCCCATTCGGACTGGAGACGAAGTACATAAGTCGAAGTGCAATAATTCCTTCTATTGACAACACACTCCGTCTTTCATACGAACTCCCATCCAGGCTCGCTCAAACGCTTCACGTTCACCGCAAGAGGGGAATCTGCTTCTTCTCGAGATCTCCACATAAACCAAGATGCAATGGTATCCCTCCCCATATCATTATGATTATCCGTTAAGGTGTGTAAAACCTCCAGTTTGTCGGAACGCTTGTTCACGGCACGTTCCCGCAGACAGGAACTGTTGAGACCTCTCATACGCTTCGCCAACGCCGTGGCAAAGGCCTTCTGGGTTGCCTGCGCTGCTTTCCCAGGTGCCACGAGCCTGAGAAGGTTTAGAGTTGCTAACGATGCCTCAGCCACGGAGAGCGCTGAGGATGCCCAGGTGGACCTGCCCTTCACCTCCAGCCACTGCCATCGTAAAAAATTGAGGCCGACGGCCGCAAAGCCCCCCACGCCAACCACGCCAACCCCCCCATGCCTTCCCCATCTACCTGCTGTTAGTCTACCCTTCAAAAGCTTTTGGACTGTTCATGTCTATCGAGCATGTCCCTGTTCATAAATAGTAGCCGAAACTGTTGAGCGCACGAGTGCTCTCCATGTAAACGGAGCGACGACGACTACCACTTACCGATGAGGGAGCGAGCTGTGAGCGTCTTGAGCAGCCATTGCCAAAGAGTTCTCGACTTTTCGGGTGGCGTCCTGTGAAGCTCTCTGAAAACGAAGTGTTTCTTACAGAAGGAGTCAACTACTGAGGGGGGTACCGAGGATACGGACTCTATCGTCGATGTGGTGCCGGACAGTGTCGAGGTGTGCCCGATCGTTGTGCGAACCCTGTGTGAATCCCTTCCACAGGCCCATCACAGGGAGTGACTTGGTGGTGGGTTGGAACGGGCGCATGGTTGGTGCAGAATGCCACTCCACCAGAGGCGGTTGCCGGCTGGTGTGGGCCGAACCCGAGAGTGGTGTCCGCCCTGGAGATGCCCTGCGACTGCACCGGCGGGCCGGACTGCGTGGCGGTACTCGTGCGCTTCCGGTGGCTAGCCGGGTGGGGCGGCAACGAGGTGCTCATCAACGGATCCTTCAACGAGTGGGCGGAGGTGCGTCAACGCTCCCATACCGCCCTAGAGGGTGGCTCTGGTGGTGTGTTGCCAGCTGAGACGGGAGACCCGCCCTGGAGGGTGGCTCTGGTGGCGTGTTGCCAGCTGAGACGGGAGACCCGCCCTGGAGGGTGGCTCTGGTGGCGTGTTGCCAGCTGAGATGGGAGCGGCTCTGGAATTGGGTTTGGAGGGCCAGCCTATCCCTGTACCGCGTATTGGGAATGGCGATTTTGTGCTGTGCGTCACGCTGCAGCCCGGCACTTACCAGTACAAGTTCTGCGTGGACGGGCAGTGGCTGGTGTCTCTGGAGGAGGCTCAGGTGCGGGCCACCTGTCGGCCCCCCGAGGTCTCAGGCGCGTGTCAAATGAGAGCTATAACATGTTTGTGACACCGGACTACGTTTGCTTATCGTGTAGCCATTTTGCCATTTTGATCAGCCCCAGCTGACATGATTCTGCGGTGCTTTTACCCTCGTAAGCCTATTGTCCAGCCAGTTGTGGTCGGTTGTGGCAGAGCACCCCGGTGTGCTTCGTGCTGGTGGAGCGCCCCTGCGTGCTGCGTGCCGCGTGCTGCAACCTGTGTGCGGCGCGTCAGCGGGCCGCACCGATACATTGAGGCTGATGCTACGCGCCATCCTGTAGCATGCCTCTCCATATCCGGGTCACCATGGGTCGAAGCTCATTGCGCCAGCATTGCGCTACCCTCGCAGGTGATTGATGAGTCAGGCAAGAATACCAACAACCAGGTACCGGCTTGGTGAAGCAGCCCACCCCTGAGCCTCCGGTCGGCAGGGCCCACGTCCCTGTGGCAGGCTTTGCACACGGCCTTGCGGAGGCAAGGTGCATGCTTGCGGCGTGGTAAGGTACATGCCTGAATGCGCGCCTGTCCGCGCGCACCGAGGAGGCGTCCACCCTCATTCATTGAGGCGTGTTCCTATGTACTCGTGCGGAGTGCGTCATTGCATGGCGCATTCGTGCTCGAAGGGAAATACCTGTTGAGGGGAAAGCGTGTGAACTCATGGATGGCGATGGATGGCGCACGTCTGTGCTCCTGGTATGTCCATCGATCGCCTAGCCCACGTTCCAATGCCTCACGGCTGCCGGGTGGCGACGTCGCTTGTTGCAGGTGACGGTTGTCGAAGCGGTTACATTCCGCTGGAAGAAGGAATGGGGTGGTGACAAGGCACGCCATCCTCCAGAACTCCCTTGGCGGCGCGCCTGGTTCCCTTGGCGCAGTATCCTTGTCGATGGCGCCAGACTTCTTGAAGGCGCCAGACTCCTTGAAGGCGCCTGGGCGTTGAGGTCTGCCGGGCTCCTGCAGGGGCAGTCTTCTCCTGCAGGGCCTGCATACCCCCCCCCTTTGCCAGGGGACACGTCCTGCGTTGAGCCCCCCCTCGCTGAAGATGGCCTCTCCGGTCACCGGGCGTCGCTCAGGTACTGGTGTCAGGCACGGACTCCAACTGGACGGAGCAAGTTGAGCTTGAGCGCGATGAGAACGACGACTTCGTCCTGCGGAAGAGCCTGATGGTGGGGACGTATCAGGTGCTTCTCTCCTCTTGTCTGGGCCACCCCTTTGTCAGCGGCTGTAGTGAGCCACTGAGTTCCCAGAGTCCTTGCGACCCCCCTTGACCACGAACCATTCGTCGCCATGCCTCAGTTCCCAGAGTCCTTGCGACCCCCCTTGATCACGAACCATTCGTCGCCATGCCTCAGTTCCCAGAGTCCTTGCGACCGAGTCGGAGTGGGAAATGCAAGTCATGAATCGATGGCGACCAGTAATGATGATTGAGGGGCGGCTATGCGGGGAGCAGTACAAGTTCTTGGTGGACGAGGTGTGGCGGTGCTCGCCGGAGGAACCGACTGTGCGCAATGCGAAAAACATGCTCAACAACCAGGTGCGGGCGCGGACGGTCGAGGGTGCATCAGCACGCGCTCCGAGGATGTGCCGCATCCAGTGTGGCCCGTCTGCTAGTAACGCATTGCTCACTGTGCTGGGGAAGAAAACAGTCTCCGGAAATTTGGAACATAACGTTGGGAACCTCCATGATAACCTTGGCAATGTAGCACAATCGCACGCTGCAGCGGAGTGGCTGTCTACACCGCTGAGTTGGCAATGCGTGACGGCAATTTGGCTGGCATCGGAAACAACGGAGGGATGCGAGCCTGAGTTCGCGCACCTCGCAAACCGGAGGATTTCTCTTTGCCGAGAGCAATCCCATTTGCCAAAGCACCCTGCAAGTGAATTCCAATAAAAGAATAGCTTCATTTTTGCTAAGGGGGTTACTTTCCCCGTGCTAGGCGAATTCACTGTTTTCTCGGAAGTCCACATTGAGTCGCTCTGAGTCTCTCTGAGTCTCTCCGAGTCTCTCTCTCCGAGTCTCTCTCTCCGAGTCTCTCTCTCTCCGAGTCTCTCTCTCTCCGAGTCTCTCTCTCCGAGTCTCTCTCTCT
>LGRX02031408.1:0-30113 GCA_001247695.2 Cymbomonas tetramitiformis
GTTGGGCGCACAAGTAACTTGAAGCTTTGAGCTTCAAGTAACTTAAATAAATATCTCTTGGCAGTATTTGCGCCAAGTTTCGTGCGCTAGGACGCACGGGAAGCCCTCGGCTGTTTGGCATCTTTTTTGATTAACCCAAACCCAAAACTGCCTTGCAGAATTGGAGCTATCATGCACTCTAAATAACGAAACCTGGCAGATACGTGTATTCACAACAATAATATGAATATATCCTGGAAGTTTCAGGGCCTACCGTCAAGCGTACTTCAAACAGTCGCATCTTGACAAGAGGCGTTATGGGTTTGGATTCTCTTGTGAAGATGCGACCGTTTCGAGCATACTCGAAGGCATGCTCTGAAACTTACGGGATACATTCGTATTATTAATACGAATATATCTGACAGGTTTCTTGCGCTAGAACGCAAGAACACCCCTCGGCTGTTGTGAATTGGTCGACCCTATCTTGAACCCCATCGACTTAGCTTGCAGTCGCGACTGCAAACGAAGCTGATGCGGTTGCAGATCGGGTCGATCAAGAGCTCAAAAAAAGGTATTCGCCTTGTGAATACATATATCTTAGTAACGAACGTTGAAAAAATTGTACTTCATGTAATGTGATGAAAATCACAAGGGGCTGTGCCTGCAGTAGCGCAACAAAGTTGGGGCGGGCAAGCGATAACTCGCATTTCCATAGTTAATAACTCACAAACGGCGTTGTTGTCACTGATAAGAACTGCAAAAAGCGACAGGAATTGCAAAAACGGACACGATTCTGTACAAGACGACACTGGAGAACTCCATCGTCCATGTCGCTCGGCTGTCGCTGTCGCCGTCGCTGTCGCTGAGTGTCACAGTTCCCCGACTTCAGGTGCCATGTCACAATCGCAATATATTATGATCGCGTCTTTATAATTGGTCGCCATTCCAAGTTTCCAGTCAAAACGTTCCATGGTGGCAGACATCCGTATCTTTCTCCCAGTTCAGCGTTTCACATGAAAACATTTGCAGGTTTCGGGGGCTTCCGAAACCCTTTTCGGAGGGTTCCGAAACCCATACAAATGTTGTTTTGGCTTCCGAAAGTGAGAACCGGTTAGAGTATTCATGCCTAATTTTGCCATCTTATCGGGCTCGTCGAGACCTTTAATTTGATACCTCATATGCCGAATACTCCCACCGGATTCACTTTCGGCAACATAAACACACACTCGTAACCTTCCGAAACCGGTTTCGGAAGGTTCCCAAACCAAAAAACGGGTTTCAAAAGGTAGATCCCGAAGTGGGGCTTCCGAAACCGGTTCAAAGGTCCCGAGAGGGCACATAGTGCACTTGAAGCTTCTGTCGAGGAGGAGAAACCCCTTCCACATGCACCGCTTCCCATATTCGTGGGTGGTTGCTCGGAGTACTACTCCCAGCTCACGTCCGTGAACAGTCGTCACCCACGCACAACCGCCTGGCGTTACGGCCCGGATGTCGCGCGCACTCTGGCGCAGAACTGCAACTTGGGTGAAGTCTCCTACAATATGGTCACGTTCTCAAATCCTTTAGGTCCGGCGAAAAAGTGCGACGGCGGTTTCGCGTCAACCAGAGTCGGTTGCACCCTCAACGGCACAGTTCCTTTGGTGTACAAAGAGTTCAGTCTAAAGCACTGGCCAAGCGCGTCAACCCGCTTTTCCGAGTTTGCTCGGGAACTATACATGACGACCCTCACCGCGAATTCAGCTCCGCAGTACGTGTCGCCCATACTCCACTTCGGTTTGCGGCAGCTTGGCGAACGAGAACGTCCCGCATGTGCACCGTTCTTACTTTCCATGGACCACGGCATCTCCCTGGACGCCTTCCTGGCACAACCGCCCGTGGCTGTTACCATGACCTTCAAGAGAGACCTGTGCGCCAGAATATCAACTTTGCAGTATGGGGACTTCGTCTGTGAGGTGTTAACTTATCAACTTTATGATATTCTGAGAAAACTATCACTGAGTGAATATATCCCGGGTCTTAGGGGTATATCCAGCATCGTTTAACCTTTTAGAGATGAGCAAATGATTGTTTGTGCTCTGCTGTCTGCTCCGCTCTTCACCTCTTTTGTAGGTTATGCACTTCTGCTAATCTGCACATTTGCTCTCGGTTCGTCTGCTACGGATTGAAACATGATTACATGCATAAATATGCTAGTTTCAGAGCCTAATGAAGGCGTTATTGCATATCGCAACTGTGCTGTGGTTATGACCGCTCTCAATGGATTTTAACAGTGATAATCGCCGCTCAGGGTTATGGTGAAATCCCATTGTACTATACGCTTTACGCGTAAATCTCAAATGGCCTTAAACACGTAAATTACGCGTAAATTACGTTGGGGGTAGGTCTATAGGAAGCAAAGGTTCCTGTGAGATATATAACTACGGATATATATTGGGATACAGTCAGAATGCTTGCATAAGTGTACATAAATGTCTATTGCCAAATGGGTACGGTGGGTTAACCCACCGTAATGACGATTTTAAACAACCCAAAGCTTCTATGCAACGGCGTATATTGTCTCAAACCTATGTTTTATGGCACTCATTAAGAGTCCCTTCGAACATGGAAAACATACTTTGCACCATTCTAAGGTGTTTTCGATATGTAAGAGGCGCATGAAGTTGCCAAATAGTATGGTGGGTTGGGAAATTTGCTTACGGTGGGTTTACAAGTGTCACAAATATTGGTAGATCCGTGCCGTACGGAGGGAGGCGCTAGTATGCGATCTTAGGGTTGGCACTTCATATATGATAGTTGACAATGTTAAGTTTTGATGTACATCACTTTGGGAGGCATGTGCATATCGTAGGCATGCTACGTTACCATGGGGGTGTCGGGGTTCATTAAGCCCTAAAATTGGCTAAAATCCGTTATTTTCATAGGGTTTCGTGGGGGAAATAAGTTCACGTCAATGGGTACTGCTCAAGCAGCTGCAAAAGTTTGTACATCAAAATACATTAATATACCAAACGTTTTTCATCTCAGCAAGGCAATCCATTGTGTTTTAAGCATGTGTATTGTCATGTATTCACCCAAGTGCAAATACGCGGTGGTGAAGACGAGGGACACACTTCGCGTGTTTGTCTCCGGCATATTCGAACGTCACTTCGAATCGCTTGTCAGGTGCTTTGTCCGGGTCACATGCGGTCACTCGAGCCTTCAATCTATAGTCAAGGGGGTTGGGGCATTGCCCGCCAAACTCTTGGACAGTCCATTCCCGCCCACACGCACCAGCGGGAATGCATAACTCACACCTTATTATTTTCTCACGTTTTCTCAAGTTGAGCGCAATAGGAGGCATGTTTAACAGCGTCTGCCGCCAAGTCTATTGACCCCCGAGTACGTTTAGTGTTAGTTTTAGGTGTCTAATTGGTCACTATAATGTCACATTTCTTGCGGAACCGCGTAACGACCCCGTTACGCGCCAAACGCGTAGGGTTGGTTTACCCACCGTAACAGCGTGTTACGGTGGGTAAACCCACCGATCTGGCAATAGACATAAACATGAGATAGTCTCGGCTTTATGCCGGAAACCCTTAAACCCGTGACACCCGTACTGTACCGAGTACTAGTACAGATAACAGGAAGTGACACACGGTGTGTCACATCCAGCAGGTTCCCTTGGGGAGATGGTGCATACCCTGGCTCATTTTGGGAATTTTGTTGCCTACTTTGTGGGGCCAGGGGATGGTGCGGTCATTTTTTGATCTTGGCGCCATTTGGAGCGTCAAACTTGTGTGGCATACCCCCTATGACAGGGTATGACACACTGTCATACCAGTGTCATACCGTCTTTGCGCACCCCATGCACCCCCGTGAGGCCGGTAGCGAAGGCCCCATGTGGCGAGGATCAATTTGTGGACTCTAATGACCCATTTTAGCGCCATGGCGCATATGTATACCCACGCGTATACCTTCTATGAGCTGAGATCCAAACGTGGGTCATTTTGCGACCCCCAAAACTGAGGGTGGTGCACATGAATCGGAACATATTATCAACTTCATCGACCTTCTAATGCGTTTCAGCGCTTTTAGGAGTTTCCATAGATACGTTAGACTACTATTCTCGCTCCTCGTACCAAGAGGTGCACGTTTGCTAAAAAAACAACTCGAGCCCCATAAAAAAAACGAAAGTACGCAAACCGTTTTCATATCGACAGTTTTCGTGTGTCTTTTTCAACTTTGGGGGCGCCATTTGACGAACCATGCCGTCGGCTCAGAGGGAGTCCATCCATTGTAGGGCCAATTGGCACCCTAGGTTGGCCAAAACGTCACCCCCCTCCACAATTAAACTTACGTTTAACCGCATTCGGGGGGTCACGATTAAACTTTGCCGATTATTGCATATTCATGGTGGTGGGAACTGGACAGGCGATAGAAAATTAATATATGGTGTTATGGTCTTTTGTTTGACTTTTATTATAGCATTTTACAAGCATTACAAGGTATCTAGGCGCCTCTCCCCGTTGATGCACATTGCTAACGAGTAAAGAACCTAGTACCTCGTAGACTGCTGGAAGTGACGCCCCGACTGTCATTCCTATAGTTAGGGTGTATGACTGTCACCGGTCCCGGAACCCTAGACCCCGAACATATAACGGGAAGACTCGGTATTACGTTCATCTTTTATCTATTCTGATTACCACACACCGAATATACAGTCAAGCTGATATATTCAGCAGGTTTGGTACCACGCACGCTTAATTTTACACTGCGATTTTGGCCATGATTGGCTAAACACCGACGCTTGAGATGGGGTGAGGGACCCGCGTTAGAAAGGTTTTCGGTACGGGCGGTATGGCTCGGTTACGGGCGCGCGGTTGATTGGACATGATTAGGTAGCGCTGACGACAACTTATTTTCCGTGAAGTATCGTTGGGCTGGATTTTGTTGTTTCTGGTCTCTGGAACACCGTCCAACATTGATCACGTCCTTTCGTCCCACACGACCGCGTAAAATTTGCTGTTTCCCTGGTTGTCCTCGACGACCCGCCGCAACTCGCTAGCCGTCGCCCACGCCGTTGACCTCACCTCGCGAATTTTTCACCTCACCCTGTCTCTACAGTCATTTCACTATGGGTACTTCTACAAGATCTCACACCGCGGCCGCACGCCGCTCACTAGTTACAATTTTCGACGATGCCGCAGCTCGACATGCGACCACGCCGGCAACTCCTACGGTTTCGGCTGCACCGGCTGCCCAGTCGGCGGGGGCATTGTTCCTCGACGCGGTCAAACGTCTGGCGAGGGAATCCTTCGACGAGCGCGCCGCCAAGCTCGTCATCAAGAAGGTGTACGACGACAAACATGGACGTTTTGATGGTACGGAGCCGAACGTCAGCTCCGTTTTCGCCCGTCTGGTGCTGGCATTACGGGACATTTTCGTCACTGAGGAGTCCGCGTTTTCTTCCCTGTTCGACCTGGAGGATGCCACGTTGCCAGTTCGCGCCGAGGCGAACAAGCTGCTGTTTTCGACACTGGAATTCACCATCGCTCCGGTGTCGCCCGCGACAGACTGGATGGAGTCTTCAGCGGAGGCACACCCGTTTGATGGGAAGCGGGTGTTGCTGGAGGTCGCCAGAATGCTTCTGGATTCCGGCGGACCTTCCAGGGCACCGCGGACCTCCTGGCCATCAAGATCAACCAGTTCGACCCGTCGCGGGCTATCGCCGCCTTCAACGCCGCTCTCCGATCCGCCCGACGGAAGAGCACACTCGACGACATGGAAGTCAAGTCCCTCTTCATCAAGTCCCTCGACCCGGTCTTCTATGCCCCCGTGGTCAACCGTCTGTTGCTGCACGACCAACGTGCGGCGGAGTCCCTTGCCACCATTCAGCAATGGACCCGTGAGTGCCACGCACAACACGGGACGGATTCACGCGCACGTTCTCCGCCCTCACCCTGGCTGGACAGCACGACGACGAGGATTACAAGACCGTCTTCAGCGAACTCCGCGAACAGCTCTACGACATGAAGAAGGAGATCAAGGCCCTCAACAACCGTCTCGACGACACGAAGGGCTGATATAGTCCTCGTCGTTGCTTGTACCGTCCGCGTCTGTATCGCTCGTGAAGGTGACGTTGGCGCGCAACGTGCAGCCCAACCCGTAAAAGCGGTGCGTCAAGACGGTAACGCTCACATGCAGATCGTGCAACGCGCCGTGCCGCTCGAGCAGCGCGTCCCGCACGCTCGCCAACGCCTCCCGGTCGCACGCGCTTGCGAACACGAGATCCGCCACCGCCTCGTACCTGCGCGTGCGCGCGTGGTGCAGACCGTACATGACGCTCGTTTGGGCGTGTGGAGCGGGCGGCGCCGGCGTGGGTGATGATGGCGTTTCGGCGCGCGCGGTGCTGCTCGTCGATGCCGGGCTTTGCGTTTCGATGCCGTAGAACCCGTACAGCTCCACGACCAGCTCCACCGCACGCGACGACGGATCGCCGCTCGCCACGGGCGGTACGAGATACGGCGCCACCGGCGTTGACGTCGGCGGGGGTACCCCGCAGTCCGGCATCAGCAGCGAACCGAAGAGGCGACACGCATCCCCGGACCACGGGTCCGTGACGAGATCGTCCCCGTCGTTGCTTGTACCGTCCGCGTCTGAATCGCTCGTGAAGGTGACGTTGGCGCGCAACGTGCAGCCCAACCCGTAAAAGCGGTGCGCCAAGACGGTAACGCTCACCCGCAGATCGTGCAACGCGCCGTGCCGCTCGAGCAGCGCGTCCCGCACGCTCGCCAACGCCTCCCGGTCGCACGCGCTTGCGAACACGAGATCCGCCACCGCCTCGTACCTGCGCGTCGCGCGTGGTGCAGACCGTACATGACGCTCGTTTGGGAGTGTGGGGCGGTCGGCGCCGGCGTGGGTGATGATGGCGTTTCGGTGCGCGCGGTGCTGCTCGTCGATGCCGGTCTCTGCGTTTCGATACCGTAGAACCCGTACAGCTCCGCGACCAGCTCCACCGCACGCGACGGCGGATCGCCGCTCGCCACGGGCGGTTCGAGATACGGCGCCACCGGGGTTGACGTCGGCGGGGGTACCCCGCAGTCCGGCATCAGCAGCGAACCGAAGAGGCGACACGCGTCCCCGGACCACGGATCCGTGATGAGATCGTCCTCGTCGTTGCTTGTACCGTCCGCGTCTGAATCGCTCGTGAAGGTGACGTTGGCGCGCAACGTGCAGCCCAACCCGTAAAAGCGGTGCGCCAAGACGGTAACGCTCACCCGCAGATCGTGCAACGCGCCGTGCCGCTCGAGCAGCGCGTCCCGCACGCTCGCCAACTCCTCCCGGTCGCACGCGCTTGCGTACACGAGATCCGCCACCGCCTCGTACCTGCGCGGTCGCGCGTGGTGCAGACCGTACATGACGCTCGTTTGGGAGTGTGGGGCGGTCGGCGCCGGTAGCGGGAGCGGCGTGGCGTCGTCCACACCGAGCGGGGGCGGCGGTGTTTCACAGTCAGGAAGTAGTATCGGGCCGAACATCGCGCAGCGATCGCCGTGCCACGGATCGACGACATCGGCACCGGCGTGATCGCCTGCGGCGTTGTACATGATGGTCACGCGTGCCACACACGCCGATCCATAAAAAAAGGGGTAACTGATAATTCTGGCAGTCACCGACACGCTCTCAACAGCTAGCGTGTCGTACAGTTCCGACACCGTATCTTCCGCTGCGTGGTACGATATAAGATACTGGCGCGTCCGAGCGAGCGCCTCCTCGTCGCAACCATCTAGTAACGGAAGGTCTGCCGTCGCGCCGTATCGTACAACAGGTGCGCTTACCTCTTTGAGCAAACCGGTATGCAACCCATAAAATGGCGCGTGTTGTTCGACCGTACGGTGCGAATGCGAACGAATTTGCGACCTGTTTACGACGCTCACGCCGTAAAACGATACCGCCTCTGGCCGCGAAAACACCTCGCGTGTCGCCATGGTGGGTGCGCTGGTGTGTGTGGTGGTTGCGGGTGCGTGCGCTAGACCGTAAAAGTGGTTCGGTATAATGTCGCGCCCGTGCATCTTAAAAATATCCAACCCGTAAAACTCGTCAACCACCTTGGGTGCCACGACGGGAGCGACCGTGGCGGCGGGCACGATGGTATCGGTAATCTCGTAATACACGGGCGTTGGTGTGCCGTACTTCTGCGTAAATGTTTCATTGTACACGCGTTCTGGATAGTAATACAGGTCCACGATAAAACGTATCATGGTGTCGCGGGTGGTGTTTGCGAAGTTAACCGTGACGTTGAGGACCACGCTGTTGGCGTTCGGCGCCGCCGGGTCGTCGCTCTGCATGAGCCGTCGCGAGTCGGCCGTAAACTCTGCCCCCGCCGGGTACACCACGTCCACGCCTACAGCGAAAAGATGCTGGCGGTTAAGCTCCACAAATCGATCCCTAAAGTGAGTCCGATCAATGCGACAGTGCACAACGCGGTGTTCCATTGGCGCATGTGAGACAGCAGCATGCCGAACAAGGCGAAAAAGTGTATGGTGGGCGCGTAGTACAGGAATCCGTTAACGCTGTAGAGCAGGCCCGTCACGAAAATCGATAGACTCTGCAGCACGTCAAAATAGAGCTGCACGTGCACCCGACATCGCAGTTGGTTGACGACCTGACGGTTTTCGATCTGCGCCTGTATTTTTTGTGCGCCGCTATCGAAGTTGGCCTCGGCCATTGCGTACTATGGACACGTAATACAGGGTATTGCGAGAGTTGTATGTATACGCGAGTCCGCGCATTCGCGGTTTCAATATGGTATACATGTACACACGCGCTAAGGATACGTATGTAAATAACAGCACACGCAGCGGTGGCCTACTTTGCACGGGCATTCACGCTCGTCGCTGCACAACTAAGTTCGAGTAAACATCCGCGTAATCGGCGCTCGCCGCGCGTCGCTCCACGACTTCAAACAGGTCGAGCATAGGTGTGAAAAGCGGGTGCCACGCGTTCTCCCTCGCGCAGCAAAAAATGCGCGCAGGATGCTGCATTAGGTACAGGTGCTGACGTTCCTCGTTGCAAGCCTCGTCGCACGTCTCCTGCTCGTCCAAAGCGCGCGAGGCGACGTCGTCGGCGCCGGTTAAGGTCGTCGCGGTTGAGGTTGATTCGGAGGATTTGGTTTGCTGCACGCTCATGAAAGTTTTGATGATATCGAAAAGCACCATGTTTGCTCCGCGCTGTGCTGACATTTATCTTGATCGGTTTGATGAAGTCGGCTCGGCGAAGCATCCATCTCTGACTGTCCATCGTCGGTAACGACTGCAGAAACGACGAGCACTGGGCCACACGCTGCTCTCGAGACCATTTACTGGAAAAGTTCGCCACCAACGCCCGAGCTTTTTGGGCGAAGGTTTCGCACCGCCACCCTCGCGGCACGCAGCCGCAGGCGAGTGCGCAGAGCAAGAGGAAAAACCCGACGCGCGCGTCGGTCACCAGGGTGTCCGGTTGCCGTTTACGTTTGTGCTTCAAGGCGCCGACGAGTAACGCTAACGCCGTTCGCTGCGATTCGTCCACGCTTGCGAGATGCAGTTTTTGATCTTCGACGACCCATCCCAGGATGCGACCCACATCGCGCAGCGCTGTGCTTTCCTCAGCGACACGCACGCCGAACTGCGCGTAGACCGGATCCCGCAGGCGCCACACGTCGTCGGCGAGGTCCACAAGCATCGTCACGGCTGTGCGCGTGTCTTGCAACCTGACGCGTTCCAGGCTTGCGACGATCGCTTCCAGAGAAACGACAGCTCGGTTACGTACGGTGAAATACGCGTTTATTAGACCGAAGAGCGCGGAATACTCGTGGTCCACCGCGACCGCGGTGCGGCTCTCATCAAGCGCCGCCACAAGCACCGTCGCGTCGCGCATCCAGCGGGACCAAACGACGCGAGCTGTGTGCACAACGTCTAGATATCGGTAATGGTCGGTGTGTTTCAAAACATGACAGGCGTGCGTCTCCGCACGCAGCGTGTCGCGTATCCGTTGCATGTCCCTGCTGAGGTAGCCGTTCCATTGTTCGCCCAGCTGCGCCTCGAAGTGTTCCGTCGAGTTCACGCGCGCATGTCGCGCGATGTACAGCGCACGCGCTGTGGGCGCGTTGCAGTAGGTTATGTGGTGGACCTGGATCACCTCCTGGGATACGCGATCGAGGAACTCCGGCGACAGCGTGCTGCACTCCCGCTCGCGAGACAACGCGCGCGTGTAAACGTCCACCGCGTACAACAGATGGGCGCACCGCGTTTGCATAAAAGCCCGCACGTGTTCGATTTCCGGGTCGGCGCCGTGCGCCAGGGATGTCCATAAGGCGACGGGCACGTCGTACCGCTCAGGCGCGTTGCGCAAACACAGGTTCCACACGATGAAGGCGCCGATCACGGGGCGCATGCGCTGCAGGTGCTCGGCGTCGGGGCGACAGCGTGTATCGCGCCAGGACGTGCGTGCGCTGGTCGCAATAACGTTCGGCGACGTCCGCGAAAAACCATTTCGCGGATTTTATGTACGGGTGCAGGATACAATCAGGGGCGGCGCCGTTCGTAATGCCGTCCGGTAGGAGGCGGGCGGCGCCTTCGCCCCACGCGTACAATCCGTCGACGACGCAGCCGTGCCGCTCCGTCAACATGTCAAGGTACGGCGTGACATTGGCCTGGTGCGCTAGCGCAGAGTACAGCTGCACCATCAAAGTCGCGCACAGACTCGTCACGCGTTCCTGCGGCGGGGTCACGAGGTTGCACGAGACGGCGCGGTCCTCGTTGACGTAGAGTTGCATATTAGCGTCACACACACCCAGCGAATGCACGATGGCCTGATTCGTGGCGATGAGAGTCGCGAGGCGGTCGTCGTCGCCGTCCTCGTCGTCCGAGTAGCGCCAAAGAAACGCGTGCAGAGCACGCGATCGTTGTCCGCAATAAGTGGGATAGGCGTCCCGCAGCCAGGTAAACTCGGACCACGCGCACGCCCACACGGTGCGGTCGTTCACGCACCCGGACCATTGTTTACGATCGCGCGCGGGTCCGGTGGATTCGTGCACCCCAAACCAAAAATAGAACAACGATTTTAGCATGGAGTGCAGTTTGGACATCAAAGTCGGCGAATGCACGTCGCGCGCGTACGTTTCGTCGAAAGCGGTGGTCGCCGACGACGTTTTGTCGACGCACTGCGAGGTTAGAGTGAGATCCGCTGTTCCGCGTTGCGCAACCATCATCAGCGTTTTGTAACCGGTACCGAAACGATCCACCTCGGCGACTTTGCTGTACAAAAAAAGAATCACCAAATTGTGCAGGAACGCGCCGTTGGTTATCAAGCGTTGTATCGCCTTGTTGTGATGGCAACGCACGTATCTACCGCGTGGTTTTTTTGTTTGCACGTGGTCGTCGAAGGTGGCGTGCAGGGTGGGGCCATCGTCGTGCATCGCAAAGTATTTTTCCGGTGCTTGAACGATCTCTTTGTAGTACGCCTCGCATACTTCGTCGAAATGCTCGTAGTGTAAAACGATAATATCGTTTATGTGCAAACGCCTGGCCGTGGCGTCCAAGACGCACACAAGGCCGGCGTCCAGACCGTGTAAAATTGCATGCATTTTTTTGCAACACGCATGCACGTGCACAGCTTTGCAATCGGTCGAAGGCAGTAGCACGTCGCACATGAGATTGTCGAGCGCTCGGTTCGCGCCGTGAATGTCCGTCACGAGGGCGCGATCGATCAGCGAGATTAGCGCGTTATGCTCCATGCTTATCTACCGTTCTCTGCTGGAATTCTTTTATTTTTTCACGTTTTACACGGAAATCGTGAAACTTCCGTTCAACGTTTGCAATAAAATTTCCTTCTATAAATACAGCACGTGCCTCCTCTGCATCCTCTCTTTGCTCAAGCATCTTATCTTCAGGTTCTGACACAGACTCCGGCATCAACACCGACATGATACCGTTGTACGTATTACTGCACGATACTCTCGACGAATTATATTTGCTTTTTCGTCGCGTGTATTTATACGGTAACCAGAGCGCGGTGTGGGACTTTGAGGGCTGGACCCGGCAGTATCTCAAAGAGAACGGCGTTCGGGTCAACGCGGCCGCGGATGGTGCACGTGAATCGCGATCGCGGATACCGGCGCGTCCGAGCAAGCGATACCCGGTCGCAACCGAATCAGACCGAACTCGTCATGATAGTAATGACATTAATTATGGGTTACCGCCCCAGATCAACGTTAAGTTGTGTTTGTTGCAGTGGCTGTTTTGGCATAAAACGCCATTGTAGGGTTTGCCGTTAGGTTGGGCTGGCGAAAGCATGGCGGGCACTTTAGCTAAGGCGGTGCAAATCCGTTCACCGAGCGCAGCACCGGCGTTTTTGTCAAAAATGGAACCGATTACGGCACTAATTATTGACTTATTTGTTCTCACACTTCGGGCGATCGAACGCGGGTTTCTCATGTCGCAGATCGTGAGATATTTCGCTGTGTCGGCCGGACACGTAATACCAGAATGCGTGTCGCACACGAATCTCTCATTATCCACACTCTTCTGCAATAACACGGTCGGATTGGTCCAACTTACAGTGGAACTGCTGTACCGTAGCGTTATGTTGCTACGCGTAAAGTTTCGTGTGATGAAATCCATAATCTGCAAACCGTCAAACAGTTCGTATTTCGTAGCATAGCTGGCTGGAACTAAACTTGAGCGCATACGCGAAGCGTCCAGGAACAACGCACCGATGCCTGCTTTGGTCGCGCTGGGCACATCCAAAACCACGTGCTGGGAGTAGTGAGGATGATCGGTATTCTGTACACTTAGCAGGCCTTCCGCGCTTAGGTCCAAAACGGATGATCGGTCTATGAGGGTGGCGTTTCCGGTGAAAACCGCCGTGTTTTGAGGTAGGCTGAGGGAACCCTGTAGCAGCAAATCGTCGTATACTACGTACAACCCCGGCATGACCGGATTGGGATTTGTCATGTCGAATCCACCAATGATTTGAGTGCTCAAATATTGTAAACCTGGATTGTGCTCATCGCTGTAAATAGTGTAAGTGGTTTTGTTTACAGACGCGCCCGTCAGAAGTGCGCAGCCCAAACACCATGGCGGCGCGTCCTTCGTCCATGCGGCTCCCACGTACAGTAACGCTTGCGATTTTCCGGTACGCCACAGTAGCAACGAGGAAAATACTTTTGGCACCGTGTACCACGCGTTCTGCATGCCGTTGTCTGATTGGCACGTACCGCCCGTTTGCGTGGAGCAATATTGCTCAGCGGGCGTGCTGCTATCGGGCGTGACCAAGGACGTGTAATCGCCATTTTGCATATTTTTGTAGATCGAAGACACGTACTCTCCTTGACCCAGCAGATCGGTGCAAGTGTTCCATCCGTCGACAGGTAAATATTGAGCACAGTAATACTTGTTACCTTCGGGTACCTTAGCCAGATCGCACGTATCAAAGCTGTATGTCTGATCGATGCCTAACATGTAACCGTCATTATCGGTACGCAACATTTCTGGGAATTCACTATAAAACCCGGCCATAGCGTACACCACGTTTTCGGCGTTCAGTGCTATGGGCGCATCGGCTGTGGATGTGTAAAGGTTGCAGTAGGTGCCATACTCGCACCCACCATTAACTTGGATGGTGGCATGCACGAATCGAAAAGTGAAATTGGACGGTACGTAACACTCGGCGTACATACGTGAACCTGAACGAGAGCGCACTTTCGGTTGGTACTGGTGTCCCGCAAGACAGCGGCAATCGGTCGCATCGGCACAAAAAGATGGGCCGTTCGTAGCGGTATAGGGTTTGCTAACGTCGCATCCGTCGAGACCATGTCGATCAGCAGAAGCTTGAGCCTGAGCCACCCCTTGTGAGGCCATACCGGGTAGATCCAGATCCGGATTGCCGATACAGATAGCGGAAGGCCCGCGTAAAATTTGAGTTTTTTGCGGCACGTACCATACGGCCAAAACTGGAGACGGGCTGTTGCACGCCAGATTGCGCGACAACGTGTTTAGGTTGTTTTTAAACCAGTAAGACGACATGACCGAGTAGTCCGTGGCCACGAAGCTATACACCGGCGCGGGGTTCCAGTACTTGTTATGTATCGTAGATAACGCGGCGATGCCGGTGTTGTGATCTATCACGTTGTCCATCTCGGTCCCATCCTCCAAGAAGTATCCGGACCCGTAGCCCAGAAATCCCACATTGTTACGCTGCAGCGTCTCCATCGTGCCGTGCACCGTAATCCAGCGGGCGAAGGACATCCATATGCTGCTCGAAACCACGCGCAACTCGCGCGTGTACTGCGGGTTGCGCAAGTATCCGGTAAAACTACGGGCGTAACCAGCAAGATGAAAATGAACACCGTAAGTCCCCAACCGCCCGAAGTTGGGTGCGGTCCCGGTACGTTTCATCTCCACGCCGTCGAGGGAAACGGATGCGCCATAGCGAAATTTTTGCTCGGCGCCAAACATCGTGTTGCAACCCTGGCCTAAATGGGACGTGCCGAAGAGCCACGACGCGTTGGGCGGATCCAGTGGATCCGAAGGCGCTTTTACTCCTTTGAGGCATTCGCTTACATCAGCCCTAATTCCCTGAGCGGTATCGTAATCCGTCGGCTGGTCGTCCATGTTCTCCACGACGCGACCTTCACCACCAAGAATTCTCTGTGTGTG
The DNA here is from genome assembly GCA_001247695.2 of Cymbomonas tetramitiformis. NCBI lineage: Eukaryota > Viridiplantae > Chlorophyta > Pyramimonadophyceae > Pyramimonadales > Pyramimonadaceae > Cymbomonas > Cymbomonas tetramitiformis. The sequence continues at coordinate 14,652 of LGRX02031408.1, forward strand.
AGCAACGATGACCCTATTGCAGTGCAAACATTTACAAAGTCGAGGAGTCTGCGGCTTGCGCGTTGCCCGCCATGCTGTGGAATGCCAATCGAAGGCAAGAATTCCATATTTGAACAGTCGCGGAGGACCTCAATTATGCCTGTCATATTGATCATCGATCCGATGACATGACATCCTTAAGTATGTAACGTCGCCTTAAGTATATAACGTCAGACCCCCCACGATTAAACGTCCGTCGTTTAAACGGATTGGGGGCGATAAAACTTCGCCCACGTTTTGGTCAACCTAGTTGGCACCCATATTTATCAATTTGCAATTCAAAACACGGCTTTGATCCGTCACTTTTGCGAAATCGATAAAACTGGCCGATTCCAAAAAGGGAAATACGATATCGTACTCCAAACGATAAGGAGATACGTCATCGTCGCACCATTTCCATTACGATTACGACGGGTACCTCATCCTGATACTCCCGAAATTGTGAACTCTCATCCCCTGACGTGACTAGACAGTGGTGAGTTTAGACGAGCCGCGCTTCGCCGCGCGGGCCACCCGCGATTCGATTCGACGGCTGCGCTGTGACTTGACGATCGTGAACTGAAGCTCGTCTAAACTCCGGACGCCCGCGCCGATTTACTCCATCTGCGTTACAAATCCTAATGACCCTAATCGTAATGTATACTCGCGCTATTTCGATCCGGAGACTCTCATTCTCTCTCCGGGTGGTTCCAGACGAGAGAAGTGTGAGGGCGCACATTGACATACCGATACCTCATACCGATACGACATACGATAGCTCTAGTCGCACCATCACCATGAGATCAGAGATGACCATTCTGATCCATGAATCAATTCGAATTGTGAATTGATGTTCGGAAATCTGGGGACCAGAGGCCAGAGGCCTCTGCTGGGGACCCTCTTGTCTTCTACTTCTTGGTTCTTTCCGACATTCGTTTTTTTTTTTTTTTTTCCTGACATTCCGAGTTACCGATTGAGTCATCAGCTGGACTGCACCATTCGATGTTGATTTAGATCTGCGGTCACGTTCAGGTTTTCCTGTACGTATTTGTTGACTTTGCGGTCGGGAGGAAGCGCAAACGGAACGAGAAATTAATAAGGGTGCAGATCTTATTCACCTGAGAGTCATCTCGATCTGAGACTGTACGTACAAATACATACATTAACATAGGTGATAGGATTGACATCCATATAAAGGGCATGCAGTAACCGATAACGCCACTTCTCGATCTCTTGAACAAGCTCTCTTCCTCTGTGCGTGGAGTTTGAAACGCCCCTATCATGCGCTGTTGGCAGAATCACGGATGACGTGGATTTCCCAAAATCAAGTTCCGTATGGGAATGAGGATCAGTATGAGTATCAGTAAGTGATGTAATTTCAATAATTTATAATTTCAACAAAGCGCCATGCGATGGAAAAGAGCCTGGAGACAGTAACGTGAAAACAAAGGGAGCCTGAAAGTGAATGTTGTCAAAGCAAACGATGCGCTAAAAGGCTACTAAATACAAGCTCAAGTATGGGGTTGAATTCGTTACAACGGACACCTCCGAGAGCATAGCGCCTCCAGATTCGACCTGAAAAGATCCCGCCGAGCTTCGGTCGAAAGACATGCGAGCCCACGACAGCCCTCGCAGGAGATGCCAGAAGACTCTTCGCTAGCTCTCCAGACACTTGCTAACAAAGAGAATATTGAATATGATTTAATCACAGATTGAGAGGCACTATTCCGTCTCCAACTATGCAATCAACAGTCCTTACTTCGCTTTCATTTGTGCATACGGCGAGGAACGTGAGACTAAGAGGCACTATTCCAACTCTAAGTTTGCAATCAAAAGCCCTTGCTTCCCTTTCATTGGTGCATACCGCAAGCAACGTGAAAAAACCATGGCGCTTCTCACCCAAACAGCCAAGTATGCGGGGCTTTCACCAACATCGCATCGTCAGGTGCGTAAGAAATTATCCTTCAGTTATTCAAAACGTTTTCTGCACTGGAAATAAAGTGCGCACTAGCTTTATCAAGACGACGACGCTAACAACACCTTTGTCTGTCTTATCCGTCTTGCGCTTGGATGCGGGCAGCGCTTGGCTCATCTTTGCGTTATTTGTTTTGTGTCTTTTTGCAGCGTCACTGCGGGCTCCGCGGCTCCGCGCTTATTTGCAGTCTCGGATATCCATACAGACAAGGATGAGAATATGTAGGCCGCCCTTCTCATTCCCTCTTCGCGTGAATATTTGCATCTGGACTCTCTAAGAACTATCGTTTACATTTGTTTCGAAGCACTCCTATCACACCGACCTCCCGTCGCTTGTTTCCCCTCTCCTGCGAGGCGTTCCGCTTTTCAAAATTCCTTTTTTGTGGACAGGACGTGGCTGGAAGGAATTTCTACCGGTAAGTATCAAGCGGATACCGTCATTGTTGCTGGCGATATTTCGCACAACCTCGAGGTCATCGAGGTCCGTGTCGCTCCTCAACGGTCTTTTCAGTACTCGGCACAAACTTCTGCACTTTGCGCTACGTGCCACATACTCGTTATCTTTACATCCGCCGCGCGAGCCAGATCTCTTTCTTATTCCAGGCTTGAATCGACCCGGGCTGTCTGCCACTATCGAGTCTCTTAGTTCCAAGCAAAACGACAGACGAACTGCCTTTCTCTTTAGTGTGCAGAAACGTTTGTACGTGTGACATGCGCTGTTTCGACTGCGCCCTGCGCAGAAGACCCTGCTGGCGCTGGCGGCGCGCTTCAACGAGGTGTTCTACACGCCCGGGAACCACGATTTGTGGTGCAGCGGCGATGGGTGCCTTGACTCCATCCACAAGTTGCAGCAGCTTCTCGCGCTCTGCGCGAGAATAGGAGTCCACACAGGTCGTCACCGCACCCCCTAGGCTTGTGCTGCTTCCCGGGCACAGGAGTCCAGCCAAGTCGTCGCCGCCCTCCCTGGTCCCAGCCAAGTCGTCGCCGCCCTCCCTGGTCCCGCTTTCTTTCGCGTCCCGATGTTTTTCGCGTGACGCCTAGCCTCCCCATGGATCCTCGTTGAAGCGATTGCTCTCTCAGTCGATCTCGCGGGAGCTGCTGGGCCGTCCAACGAGGGCTCCGCAAAATTGGCAAAGAGATTCTCTGCTAGCAGCTCATCTCAGCAACTCACCGCTTCGGAGCAGGCCAAAGCAGGAGCGAGGCACCCTCAACGTGTCGAGTTTAATCTCGCAGTCGCTTTGCCACTTGTCGCAGGCATCGCCCATACACTGCTGGGTTGCTGTTGGGGTCCTACCGACGGCGAGCGTTGAGCTCACGGGGCGCTCTGCTTGGGGTTGTGGAGGCTGAGGGCTGAGCGGGGTACCGGGACGCCCTGCTTCAGGCCCAACGCGAGTCGAGCCCAGGGAGGGCGGCGTGGCGTACTGGGTGGTCCCCGTGCTTTCCTGGTACGTGCCGCACTCAACGCAAGTAGGCATATCCTCGCCCCCGCCCCCGTATGTAGTTCTGCCCGGCCAAAATGTGGCTATCTACCCGCCTGCCCTTAGCCCGATATGACACGCGCCTGCCCTTAGCCAAATATGACGCACAATAGCTGCGGGTTGGCCCTATTCAATAGGAGTCCTTCCTTGACAACGGTGACACTGCCACGCGCCTCAACAGAATTGCTCTGCAGTTTCCGTGAAGGTAGCGTGGCCGCTGTGGAAAGGCGATGGCGTTCATCATGGCGGCTGCGCTCGCCTCCCCTTCCTGCAGGCACCACAGCAGCTTCGATACGGAACGCGACTTAGACCTGGAGGTGCTGCCCAGCCCGCCGGTGCCGATCAGCCGTGCCGTGATGGACTTTCGTGCTTGCGAGTGGCCAAAGGTGATCCACTTCCCCTCCTTTCTGCGCTCAACCCCCCTACCCCTTTGCACGCTCCGAACTCGACATTCACCCCCTCGCACCGTTGTGCTTGCTGTGCCTTTGGCAAAGAGCAGTTTGTGTGTTTCAAGTGGAAATTCTGCTGAAAACAAGAGCCATAGGCCACTCAACGATGGTTGAATGCATTTGCCTGGACATAATTTGGGAAGCGGTGACGTGTCAACAGAAGCCCTGCTCTGACCCACAGTGCGGTGCGGTGTGCTCACTGGTCTGCACTTCTGCTCTGACCCGCAGTGCGGTGCGGTGTGCTCACTGGTCTGCACTTCTGCTCTGACCCGCAGTGCGGTGCGGTGTGCTCACTGGCCTGCACTTCTGCTCTGACCCACAGTGCGGTGCGGTGTGCTCACTGGTCTGCACTTCTGCTCTGACCCGCAGTGCGGTGCGGTGTGCTCACTGGTCTGCACTTCTGCTCTGACCCGCAGTGCGGTGCGGTGTGCTCACTGGCCTGCACCTCTGCATCCCATAGTCGCAGGAATTTGCTCAGCGGTCTTTTCAAGCCTGGTCACTTCGGCAGCCTCCCGGGCTCCTCGGCAATGTCGAGGCCCTTCGTTGACTCGCAGATGGGTCCTCGGCAATGTCGAGGCCCTTCGTTGACTCGCGGATGGGTCCTCGCCAATGTCGAGGCCCTTCGTTGACTCGCGGATGGGTCCTCGGCCCTGGCTGGATGAGCAGGGGCTAGACCCCACTGGTGACGAGGTAGCCGTGTACATGGACGAGCTGAACGACACAGTGCGTGCCTCCGTGGGTTCCGAGGAGGTGTCCGGCGAGCGGCTGTGGGAGCTCATCGCACAGTCCCAGGAACCCGTCATCTCCTTCTCACATTTTCTTCCGAGGTTCGTGCATTCGCGCGTGTTTGTATCCGATCTCTCCTCCCCCATGCATAGGCTGACGCAGCTCCATTAGGGTACTTCATTAGAGGGTATTGGGCAAATCCACCTGATTGAGCCCTTCCCGAACTCACTTGCCATTTAAAATTTCATAAAAAGTTGTTACCTCAAAAGCAAGTGTTAACTTTGAAGTGCGGGCTGGGACGAATGAGGTATTTCAAAATATGTTGGTAATATATTTGCCATACTGCATTCCTCCCGTTGGATGCTTCAGAAGTTATAATCGAACAAGCAGATTTCATCGCGCCCCTTATGTCATTTCTGGGTCACCAACATGAGCCACAAGAGGCCAGCTTTACATTTTGATCAATTGATTAATTGCTGTACTGTGGCCTGGTAATGGGGCTGAGCTACGTCACACATCAGATTTCTGCCATCGCACCGTGGAGAGGCTCCGATATGCTCTGCGCATGCATGTTTCTTGCCGAGGGCCCAGCAACCCTGATCCTTGGGCACATGCTGTCTCATCCAATTGATCCCATTCAATCAAAACAGGCACCTCGACTTTCCGGCATGCAGGTATGTAGATATGCGAGTGCAGGCGCAGACACGCCCAAGGCGATCTACGCTGTAGATGCCTGAGCCTGTCCAAGCGGGTTTAGGGCACACCAAATCAGAGCCGCCAGCTCAGCTTTAGTGCAGGATTCCAAAGGAATACGCAGCTGCTCAGTCGCATTGTCTGCACAGGCCACTCACACACTTTCCATAGGTTCTTCTCTCGCAAACACCTGCTAATCACTTTTCACCCCCTATTGGCTGGGCAGTTGTTAAAGTCGGGGTGGATTTGTGACCCTCAGATTAGAGCTCTGTCCGGAGAAGCGCTTTCTCATGTACTCTTTGCTGCCCAAGGTGGTGGGCTCGGACCCTCTGAGGCGCCGGGTAAGTGTGCAGGCGGCCTTCCTCTCGGTGCCGGGTGAATGTTGTGGCAAGACGCCTTGTGCGGTGCATTTGCGGCTCGGCGGTCCAATTGAGCACCCTATGGCAGGCATGCGTGGCAGGCAGAGAGGTGTGGGGTGTGGACTTGTGCGGCTGAAGAGGCCCTGGACTGGCTGTTCGGGTCTAACAGGTGGAAGCGCTACAGCCCTCTGTCCATGTTTTTGGTACGTACTTCTGCATACTATTTTAGCCTGGCCAGTCAGCGTGACTCCCTCTCAGCTCTCTGCTCAGAGTGACTCCCTCTCAGCTCTCTGTGCCTGAGCTTTGGCCTGGAGACCGCGTGTGGTAAGCTGGCGGACGGGAGAGCAGGCCACACCCACTTCGGCTGGGATCAGGAGCTGGACGGCATTCGATACATCCAGGTGCGTCACGCCCGCTGCAGCCGGCGCCATCTGTTATGGAATCATGTCACCACAATAAATGTGCAGAAGGTGGCATCACCCAGAGGAGGATCCGATTCTCTTGTACTGCAACTTTCATCTGTTGTGTGCCATGACTGCCCCTCGCTCGCCAGATGATGACATCGTGTTCACTTTCCTGATGCCACCTTTGTATTCGTTCTTCAGATGAATTCATGGCCTTAACCGGCCAGAGGCCCCCAATACATCCGCCGCCAAAATGTAGTCAGTCGGAGTATCCGTGTGCAGAATATAGGGCATATGGTCACTATAGCCACGCGTCCTACCATTACTGTGCATCATATCGTCTGTATCCAGTATACAGGCCTCCGGGGGCGTGCCTCTGCCAGCTGTTTAGTGCATGCGCATCGATTTAGGGAGATGTGGCGGCACGAGGGCGCGGCGCAGGCGGCTGTGGGCTACCCATTTGAGAGGGAGCAGCGGCTGCGCTCGCTGGCCGTCGGGGGCTCCCCAGAGAAGCTGCTTCAGGTGTGTCACTTAACTTCCCAGCTTCAGTGCACGCTCTGGTGCACCCTTGTAGCAGGTGTGGTGAGACTTGACAGGGTGCCTGCGAGGGCGTTTGGCGGTTTAGAAGCCACCAAACTGCTTTGCTAGCGCTTCGTCGGAGCGATTTAACTTCTCAGTGCAGTGCTGCGGTCAGATGTGTCACCTTGTGGAGCATGATGACAGTGCCGCGGTCAGATGTGCCACCTTGTGGAGCATGATGACAGGGCCGCGGTCAGATGTGCCACCTTGTGGAGCATGATGACATGATGACAGGGCCGCGGTAAGATGTGTCACCTTGTGGAGCATGATGACAGGGCTGCGGTAAGATGTGTCACCTTGTGGAGCATGATGACAGTGCCATGTCAGATGTGTCACCTTGTGGAGCATGATGACAGTGCTGCGGTCAGATGTGTCACCTTGTGGAGCATGATGACAGGGCCGCGGTAAGATGTGCCACCTTGTGGAGCATGATGACAGTGCTGCGGTCAGATGTGTCACCTTGTGGAGCATGATGACAGGGCCGCGGTCAGTTTTGTCACCTTGTGGAGCATGATGACAGTCGCTACATGTGCTCAAGCAGATCATGCATCCGGTGATGGCGTTCCTGCAGGCTATTGGTCTCGCTGACGTGGGTCGGCCATTGTTTGAGCGGCGGGCTAGCCGTCCTTACGCTGCACTATGGCAAGGCCCCGTTTCACAAGTTACTTTTTTCTCGTTGCACAACGGTTTTGAAGTCACTTCCGTACTCAGGTTTGATGGCTGCTCCAGAGCCCCAGGCCGCGAATGGAAAGCAGACAAGTGGAGGGCACGTGGCATTGAAGAGGGGAGGAAATGAATGAGAGAGGCAGAGATAGAGAGATGACTATTGTTGGGAGTTGTCGCTTCACCAGGTTTTTGATTCAGGGAATGGTGGACACTTTTGTCCTCAGATGTCGGCCACATGGTGCGGACATCACGCACACACAGAATACAATGCCTCTTTTTGTGTGCATTTCTTCTTGTTATACGACTGGCATTGTAGGCAACGAAGGACGGCTTGTTGCTCTATGTTCAACTGCTGTGCTTGGTTGATGATAATGTTCACCAGCGGAGTTTTGATCTCTTGAAGGACCACCTGTACTTCTGTGTTATACATCCTTGTTGTTTGAGCAATAGAGCGTATTAACTTTTTGGGTTTTTTTTTGTAATTGTTCTCGCAAAAGGATCTTCGTCGCATATCCTTTGCCTTGTAAGACCATGAGGTGAGGGACATGAATGACCATACTAGAGACACTCAGGCGTTGCAACGGTACAGGTCCGATTACTATAAAAAGAATCCACGAGATCCAGAGAACATGGAGCTTGCTTGGTGGGTAAAGAAGCGCCACAGGTATTCAAGTGGCCATGAGCTCCCAGCTAGCAAGATTAATTTGATCTGCATGCTGTGGGTGTTGAGGTGCTGCACTCGGGTCTCCTCGGATGCATACTATGGTTCTACGTAGCCCATGCTGCATCTTGCAAAAATCAGTGTATGCAGGTTGGTGAGTACGTGTGAGTTTTAATGAGTCTAGTATGATCAGCATATGTGTCGTTAACATGAGTGATTTGGTGCCCTGTGTAAAATGATGTCAAGTATGTGTTGGTCCTTGGAAATGGTGGGATACATCCAAGCACTCGAGCCAAGCACCGCTCACAATGGGCTCAACTGTGTGTCTGATCACAGGAGAAAGTGCAGGGTCACAGTTTCGGATGAGATTACCCAACACAAAAGTTATCCAGAAAAACAGGGCGATATCCCTTAAGATGTGAAGAATACATCTGTGTTTCCGGTGATGCACATGGTTGCTATATTCATCTCCATCAAACGTAAAGTTTGGTACACTTGCACAACAAGAAATTATACATAGTCTATTATGATATCATTATACAATATGCGCCGTTTGGCTTATGAAAATATAGCCTGGAGGACTTGAGCATATTCCATCAGTTTAATGACATGAGGAAATGCTGGCCTAGGTTCAGAACGTGCGCACCAATGGAGGGGTATCCAAGCGTTCCATAAGGCAGATTGTTCGAGAGTAGAACCGGTGTCTCACCTGTTGGAGCATCGGACACATGTGTGCGAAGTGCAGATTATGGCATGATATTATGTCATGATGGAGCGCATGCACAACACGAAAAGCGCTATGGGTTTGATGTGTGTCCAGGCCGCAGACAATTTACATTAGGGCGCACGATGAACACCGCTTTAAAGGCTTGCTTGGCTGTGTGCTCACACAAAAGTATATCTACATGCAGAATTCATGCCATAAAAATCAGCGAGTGTAAGACATACTATAATTTTTTAAAAAGTATATTAAGGAATACATTGTGACATATATGTAGAGTATACACCTTGCAAACTGTTCGAAGATGTTGATATAAACATTGCGCGCGCGGTGAGTTTGAATTCGTTATGGGGATTTAAGTCACGCCCTTTTGGTGAGATGAGGGTTATGATAGACACAGACATCCGCATGCAAAATCCCAAGTGAAAACGGACAATATCGAGATTTACGGCTGTTTTCATTTTTCAGATTCGATATTTTCTAAAGATAGGATTTCATCCTACCTGGAAATAATGCTGTCCGGAGCGAGCAAAGCTCGCTCCGGGAAAACCTGGAAATCGGGTTGGAAAACCTGGAAATTGGGCCCGGCAGGGCCCAGGCGGCCTGGCAATGCCTAGACGGGCCCGTCAGGGCCCGGCAGGGCCCTCCAAACCTGGAAATTGGGTTGGAAAACTTGGAAATTCGTTGGGCCCGGCAGGGCCCAGGCGGCCTGGCAGTGCCTAGACGGGCCCGGCAGGGCCCTCCAAACCTTGAAATCGACCCGGCAGGGCCCGTATAGAACCTGGAAATCGGGCCCGGGCCGATATGACGTGTCACAAGAAACATATTTTCGTGTTTGGGACATCCGACGGACGACACGCGACGGCACCGCTATCGGAATGTAGCGTACTATGAGCAGGGGAGGTATGCAAAGTGGTACCTTGCTTCTGGCACAGTTGTTATGCAAGATCTCTTAACGAATCCTGAGTTCTACACAGATGTGCACGATTGGGTATTTTTGTTCCAGCACTGTGCCTTGAAAACACAGAATGAGGCGGTCGTGGAGAGTCAAGGTTCATGCGTTGATAAGCACGCAGCAGGGCAAAGGCATTTGACTCAAGAGGCTTTGATCATGGAGACTTTCGTCCACTGGAATGGTCCAGCACCCCAACACTCAGACGCGCTCTTAAAGGATGCGTTGGATCATCATTTCCAAGGGAAGAAGTGGCACTTTACACCCACAGATTCTCGAGCCAAATCGAATATAGTTTCAGAGGTGGTTGATCGACTTGTTAAGGTTGAGAGCAAGTTCTCATTTATGGAGTAGAAACTATCATCATAGTTCAACAGTATAATCTTTAATTTACATTTTATGGACTCGAGATATAATGTATTGCCATCATTGCTTTATAGTAATATGGCAAAGGGCCAAAAGTGCACTAAAAACGAGAGGGAATATTCTTGAGTACATGAATGTGTTAAATAATCTATTAAGAAACTGCATGATTTGGGGAAAAGAATATTCCTTTTTTTTCAAAAAATTCGCCTGCGGCGGGCATTTTCTTGGAAATTTCCGACCGGCTCGCTCGGCAATCAGCATTATATGCAGGTAGGGATTTCATCAACCATGAGAAAAATGGCATAGGAAAGTGCCACCATTCATATGTGGCGTCATCCATTGTGACATAAATGGTGTCATCCATTGTCACAGTGTAATATGAGAATGATTGTCCAATGAACAATCCAACATACTGGAATCTGCCGGCAGCCCTCCCGGAGTAGCCTGTGTAGGCCTTAGCAGGCTCCCTAAATCCGCAGTAGCTCGGGGTGTGTGTCAGCACGGAAGTGTCACCTGTCACCGACCGTTGCCGATCCGGGTTTAGGTTCGAGGTCCATATCATTTCCGTTACCTCATAATATTCAGTTTAAGTCTTCACCGAAACTGTCAACTGTGTTGCCCACTTTCCCGGATATCCATTGTGAGGATATCCCTGTACAACAACAGTCCATGCGACCTTCAGCGGGGAATCGATTTTTGCCCATCGAAATCGCAGTCGATCGATCGACAATATGGTTTGCGTGCTTGGAGGTTGAACCGATTGCGGTTGTGTGGGTTAAGGCTTAAGGGTGGGAATCGATCAATTAAAGAATCATGCGTCATGGTATATTCGTATTAAGCGTGTATACGCCAACCAAATCGAGTATTTAAAACAATTCTACGCTGATATTACCGTCGTACTTTCATATGATCATATTGTCGTCGTCGCATAATGGCATACTGTTATCATTATCACTTTTCCAGAACATCACAATTCCTCACTATCAGTCATGCGTATGACCCATCACGCTGCGGTCATATAACCGTTGTGCCCACCGTCGGCACATTTGTTGCGTCAGTTGGCTGTGAAATATTTAGAGGTAGCAGCGCAACTCCAGCCCTGGCGAGGATTTCCCATCGGTCTTATCTGGCCATGCCCCCATAGTGACCTGTAGTCGGCGACTGATCTGAATTGTCTAAATTGTCTTCATCATGCTATCATCGGCAGTTAATGCGATGTCATCTTTATCTGCAGCAACAGCTGTGCACGAGTATTTTAAAGCGGCACAATTCCATTCCTTGCACTCCTTGATACTTTGAGTTTCGTGGTTTTTATCTCGGCAACTGACTGCTGATTATGTGCAAGATGCAGATGCAGTGGGATTGAATACGCGAAGTACTCGTCATGAGATCCCATGATCTACAAAAAAGAGGCACAGGTTATTACTATTTTTTGCAAAAGGTTTGCAGAGCTTGGCAGCATAATTAGACACACCGCCGCGAGAGCAATGTATCTGGCTATACTGATAGTTCATCTTAATTAGAAGTTTAAGGACTATGAACTTTATGTGCTAGGAGGCAAGCACAAGAGCAAGAAAAACGGCTAAGTACAAAACGCAAGAGTACTCAGTACGGAGTACAGTAGGACCGATCAGAATGATGTTGATGTGAGGTGCCTAGCCTGTTGTACGGAGTACTCAGTACAGTTGAGTTATGGAGAGAGTTCCTGAATGCATAAGAACTCTAAGTGTAACCAGTTTTGGGGATGAGAACTGAACTGAGAATTGTAACATAAAAAGAGCCGTAACTGCTGTATATAGTGTATTGAAAGCATGCACTTGAAAGCAAAAGCATAACTTGAAGGCTTTACGAAACCGAAGTCCGATAGTTGACCTAACGTAATCATACCTCGTGCGGTCGTTTAATAGCTAGTAATAGTTAAGCCCGAAAGTGTAAAGAAGAGAAGAAACTGGAGTGGTAGCCTCCTACAAAATGGTAATTAGATCGTTTTTACCGGTCGCTTCCTGAAAATTTCTGTTTCTGCGTATTCTGATTGCACCCCCCTTGCGTGATGCCTTTCGCCCGGTGTTTTGTGTTGTGAAATCAAGCACAGTGTGTCGTGCGTTTCTGCTTCGTGATGGTGGGTGCGTGGTTGTGGGATTCAGGTGCTCTAGGAGTGGAATTCTCCGAGTGCTTTGTTCCGCAACGTAGTTTGGTACGACTACCTAGCAATGAAGGAGGTGGCTTGGGGCCCTTGGTCCTCCCTCCCCTTTGCGAATGTACTTTGAGGTTGTTCTGTCCTCGGATGGGACGGCTGCTCTGACGTGGCGTTGTAGCGTCCTTTGCGTATATGCAATTTGGAATTTGCGTATATGACTTTGGAATTATTTTTACTTTTACGAACGAAAACGTGTTTTGCGTTGACGCGTTGCTCAAGATTCTTTCTTTTGGTCTAGGATGTTTTGTCGTGCGCTTTGGGCGGCGTGTCGGTTTGGCTGCGGGTTGGTGATGCCGGGTTTCAGGTGTTCTTGAGGTTCCGATCTCCGGGTGCTTTGGGCCGCGAGGAGATTCAGGCACGGCGCTGGCGCTGCCCCTAGCGAGGCGTGCAACCACATCGGCATTGCCCCTAGCCAGGTGCGCGGCCACTGCCCTAGCACCAGCGCTGCCCCTGGCGAGGCGAGTGGTGGCAGTCGCAGCACGAGCGCTGCCCCTAGCGAGGCGCGTGGTGGCAGTCGCGGCACTGGCGCTGCCCCTAGCGAGGCGCGCGGCCACATCGGCGCTGCCCCTAGCGAGGCGCGCGGCCACATCGGCGCTGCCCCTAGCGAGGCGCGCGGCCACATCGGCGCCGCCCTGAGCGAGGCACGCGGCCACAGGCACGGCGCTGGCGCTGCCCCTAGCGAGGCGCGCAACCACATCGGCGCTGCTCTGAGCATGGCGCACGGCCACGGCACGAGCGATGCCTCGAGCGAGGCGCGCGGCGACGGCCACGGCGCAAGCGCTGCCCAGAGCGAAGCGCACGGCTACTGTGCAAGTGCTGTCCCTAGCGGGGCGTGCAGTGGCAAGCATGGCGCGAGCATGCGCTACATATGCCCTGGCGCGAGGCGCACCCATAGCCATAGCGCTAGCACTGCCCCTAGCGAGCCCCGCGAGCACGGCCATGGCACCGGCGCAACCCCCTGTGAGGTGCACGGCCGCGGGCAGAGCGCTGGCAGTGACCAGAGCGAGGCGCTAGACCACAGCCAGAGCGCTGGCGGTGCCCCGAGCGAGGCGCGCGACCAAAGCCACGACACAGACGCGCGCGCTGGCGCGACACGCACCCAGCTGTCCGTTGATGCGGAGCCTTGGAGGCCGCTCACGGCGCCACCACTAGGCCCATATCCGCAGTCGTCGGTGGAGGTGCTGCCCGGGGAGCGCACACAGTGGCCACCTGACGGTAGTAGAGCAGGAGTGTTGCCCCAAGAGCACACACTGCCGCCACCCGACGAGGAGGCGGAGGCGTCGCTCCGAGAGTGCGCACAGCTGGCCCCTGGCAGCACATTGGCGGTGGGGCCCGACGAGTGCGCGCAGCGGCCACCTGCCAGTAGAGTCGAGTCACCGCGTGAGGGGCGCACGCAGTCATCATCGGAGCGCACAGTCGAGGTGCAGCCCATGGAGTGTGCACGGAAGTCCTCTAGTGGCTCTGCCGAGGTGCTGCTCGAGGAGGTGTCATTGCCGCTACCTAGCGGCGAGGCGGAGGCGTTTCTCCGAGAGGGCGCATGGCTGCCCCCTAGCCACACGGACCTGTTAGGCTCGCAGGCTCTCGACGTTGCGGCCGCGTCGCCCGATGCGGGGAAGTGCTGCGGTGTCCCTGATGCGGCAGGCCCAGCACCCACGAGGCGAGCGAGCCGTAGAGGGAGGCGAGCAGGTCGCCGCGGGAGGCGAGGAGCCCGTGGTAGGCGATACGTGGTCGAGCCATCGGCCGAGGCGTTGGACTCGACAGGCTCGCAGACTCTCGGCGTTGAGGCCGCTTCGCCGAATGCGAGGAGGTGGCATGATACCCGGGTTGCGGCAAGCGCAACACCCACGAGGCGAGCATGCCGTCGGGGGAGGCGAGCAGGTCGCCGCGGGAGGCGAGGGACCCATGATAGGCGAGGCGTGGTCGGGCCATCGGCCGAGGCGTTGGACTCGACAGGCTCGCAGGCTCTCGGCGTCCAGGCCGTGTCGCAGGATGCGAGAGGGAGGAGCGATGCTCGGAGTGCGATAGGCGCGACCCCCACGAGGCGAGTATGCCGTCGGGGGAGGCGAGTAGGTCGCCGCGGGAGGCGAGGGACCCATGATAGGCGAGGCGTGGTCGGGCCATCGGCCGAGGCGTTGGACTCGACAGGCTCGCAGGCTCTCGGCGTCCAGGCCGCGTCGCAGGATGCGAGAGGGAGGAGCGATGCTCGGAGTGCGATAGGCGCGACCCCCACGAGGCGAGCATGCCGTCGGGGGAGGCGAGCAGGTCGCCGCGGGAGACGAGGGGCCCGCGATAGAAGGCGGATAGCCTCACGTAGGAGGCGAGGGCCCGTGGCACGAGGAGCTCGGTGGGTGTCGCACCGGACCCTAGTGGCGTTGCTGAGCCAAAGGCTGGGAGCATAGCGCTCACGAGCCTAGCTAAGGGTGTGAGCAGACAACTATCAGTTGCTCCATGCTCACATCCTTACGCACTTGGCGAAGCAAACGCCATCTGGAGAGTCCACCTCTACGAGGGGGCCCTCGAGGCGTACTAGGGAAGAATTAGGAGGTTTAGGACTTAGGGTAGGAACAGTAGGCGTACGCGGAGCGACCCTGCAAGGAGGCCCACCCTTGCAGGCGTGTCGCCACGAGGTGAGCACACCGAGGTGCTCACCCGCGCCCTCCCCTTAGGGCCACCGAGAGTAAAGCGTCCGGGAGCGGACCGCTTTTCTTTTGGGGGGGAGAGAGCGCGCCGCGAGTGGCGGATGGCAGCCACCGCGAGCGCGCCAGGCGCACCGCCATGAGGCAGCAGCTCTCGCTGTGCTGTCTCGGGCTGCGCGACGCGCCGCTGCCCCGCCAGGCACACCAGACGCATGGTGCCTGGGAGTAGCGCGCAGCGTGTGCACCGCGTCCAGGCGCATCGGGCCTCCTTGCAGAGGTTGATGCGCGTGCCCGGGAGCAGCACACCGCGCACGCATGCCCCGCCGCCGCGCGCGGAGCGCGGCACCCACACTCGGGGTGCTGATGAGGCCGGCGAGCCCCAAGCTCCGGGCGAGTACACCCGTCTCGACGGGACGCATCGCCACGCGCATGAAAGGAGGCCCACCCTTGCATGCGTGCCGCCACGAGGTGAGCACACCGAGGTGCTCATACACCCGCGCCCTCCCCTTAGGGCCACCGAGAGTGAAGCGTCCGGGAGCGGACCGCTTTTCTTTTGGGGGGGAGAGAGCGCGCCGCGAGTGGC
>LGRX02031411.1:0-25470 GCA_001247695.2 Cymbomonas tetramitiformis
CTTCGATGGTACCCTCTCGCCTCGCCATGGCCCCGTCAGTGTGCAGGGGAATGAGCGGCTGCCAACAAATCAGAGACGACAGCAGATGTCCGCCCGCGTTGCTGGATAGACGAGAGATGGATTGAGATTGGGCACAGAGATGCATAGAGGGACGAGACTTGAGGTCCGAAGGTGTGTTACACACTCCCCATCCATGACTCTACACTGCCCGCGCCTGGGGTGAAGGGGGAATGGAGACAGGGAAGTTTACGAGCCAGGGGATAACGGAGGGGATAGCGGAGGAGATAGGGAGCTCACAGACGGAGGCAGGAACGGGCCAGAAGATGCAGGGGAGTAATAGTGTATAGATGGAGGTCAATGCAGGCCATTCGATCAAAGGAGGCGAGGGTCATACGGATGGAGGGCGGTGCAGGCCATTCGATCACAAGAGGCGAGGGTCATATGGATGGAGGACAGTGGAGGCCATTTTATCAAAGGAGGTGACGGTCATACGGATGGAGGGCGGTGCACGCCATTCGATCAAAGGAGGCGAGGGTCATATGGATGGAGGGCAGCTGGGGGCCAACAATGAAATGAGGAAGGAGACTAGAGATGAAAGAGCGGGAAAAGACATCCCGCAAAAAAACAATTAAAGATGTGGGAGTAGAATAAGGATGTCGGAGATGGATAGAGTTGGGGGGCAAGAGTTGGAAGGAGGTTGGAGGATAGAGCTGAAGGAAGGCGCGGTTGTAGATGTGGCAGTGCAGGGAATGTAGGTGCCGCCAATGGGGAGTCAGGGGTGATGGTAGACCTGCGGGCCTGTCGGAAGGGGAGCCTGAATGAGGCGCCACCACGATGACGTGGAATCCGGGGCCATGTGTTCCTGGAGGGCAGTCGACTCGATGGCACTGCGCCCACTCGGTGCACTTGTACACCGTCCCGCGGCTGAGACAGTAGAACTCCTTCCTTGTCTGGCACGCACATACCCCCCACCCTCTCCCCTTCCTTTGCATGTCCTGCCACCGCCGGCTTGGGTGAGGTTGGAGGTATGGGCATCCATCCATACCCCGCCGGCTCAGCCCATGCACCTGGAGCATTCTTGCCTCTACATTAGTCTTTGCTACAACTCTGCAATGGCTCTCTCTCTCACTCTCTCTCTCTGTCAACCTTGGATGGTCATTCCCTGGATTGCCTCAACACTGCTGGAAGATATGGACAGGTTACGACCAGTGCACTACCCGCTTGTGACACTTCCGCTACAGATGAGGCGGCGAAGGGACAAACAGGAGAAAGGGACTCACTCGCGACAAAAAGCTGAAGATCGATGGCGGGTGCTCTGCCCAACCCTCGCCCTCCAAGGCCTGGTCCCCCGGCACACTCACCCGGGCGCAGAGCTATCTCAGGGACCATGCTCACCGTGGCCGCCTGGTTGAGAGGCCTGCGCTGTCGAGGCGTGCAGAGGCGCCCTCCTTACCGTTGGATTGTGGGAGTGCATCACTCGAGTGAAAGGGAGAGTGAGCTCGAGACAACTTGGGGGTCCCAGAAATGGATGCGCCATGCGGATTCTGTTGCACGCTGTCCCTCGCGCTTTATGTTCTTCTATTGCTGACTTAAGCATTAGCTCGGTACGGGCTTACTGTGAGCAGAGAGGTGGCGGGGAGCAGGTGGGTGCTCCTCGAGGTGCGATGCGGCGTGCGCCCCCCTCATGCCCCAGCAGGCTTATGTGCAAAGCCGTGCGCCGGGTATTACTCTCGGAAAGCCTCGTGCCACGGCTCGGGGCTGCGGGAGGGCGGACGCACCTCGTGGTGGGTGGCGCAGCAGGGGCACCACCGAGCCTCGTGGGGAAAGCGCGCCGTGGGCTGCCACATGTGGTAACCCGCGCACTTCCCACACGACATGCGGTAGCTCACCGCGTCCGACCACACTGCGGCAGCCAACCCCAGCCGCACACAAGTCAGAGAGCTTTAGCTGAGGGACCCACTTTCGAGGGATGCTTGGGGGGTAATCGAAGGCCTCCAGCACAGAGTGCATAGTCCTCTACGCCGCTCAATGTGGGCAACACGGCACTCCAGCAAGGCAGGCTTCTTGTGTGGCCCTCACACCTGCTTCCCCCTGGCTGTGCTGATGGACTCTGACTCTGGTGACGATCGCAGGCCGCCCATGAAACGAACATGCTTGTAGTTGGTTGGTTGCTGCCATGGGAATCATGCACTTGCGGGTCATTTCGCGCAATTGGTATACATTCCTGACACCGAGCGCCGATCATTCCTTCCAGATTCCGACTTCTCTCACCCCCCTCCCAGGCCTCAGAATCTGTGAGGAGGGGGTGCTTGCTTGGACTGCCTTGGAGTGACAGTGCAGTCGATGTCACACCCGCAACTCCACTGGAATTCGGTAGAGCCCAGCCCAGCGCTACGGCGGTGCACCAGCAACGTGACAGTTCCGGCAGTGCCGGCCGAGGCGAGGCCATCACCTGCAGTGTACCGCGGGGTGAACGCGGATTGAGGTCTTGCGGAATGCCCCTGGGGTTGTGGCGCCTGGCTCGGGTAAGGGCGACGAGGAGGCTGCCTGGAGGCCTGCTGACACGTGGCGTCGTAGGTCTGCCTCTTCGTCGGGCAGGAGAGCGTCGAGTACGCCGCTTGCACAGCTTGGAAATGTGAAACTGCTGCCGGATTGTGCTGATCCTTATCTGCAGGTAGGCTCCCCGCCCCCAGCAGTGCGACGCCACGTCAGCAGTCGCGGAGAGGAACTTGAAGCAGTGCGACGCCACGTCAGCAGTCGCGGAGAGGTACTTGAAGCCAGTTCTTTCTGCAGAGGTGAGGCGGACTGAGGAGGTGCGCTCGAGGGCCGCGCCCTTCGTCCCGCGCAAGCTGGATGACGTGGCGACGCTTGCACATTCCGCTGGACATAAGAGCAAGGATTGAAGAAGAGAATTCATGTGGACTCCGCACCCCTCCCCGAGCAAGCGGCGTGGGTGCACAGCTAGTTGAGAGCGACCAGCTTTTGGGGCATGGAAGGAGGCAAAAGACCATGCTGTTCTATTTCAGTACGCTCAACTTTATTCAGAGAAGAGGCAGACATACGTTTCGCTCCGATTAAAGTACGGCCGGGGCCGGGGGTTGAACCTGGGTGTGAACGACGAGCCTGCTCGTGATAGGCCCTTCGAATCTGATCTGCGCTCGGCCTCTGATCGAAACTCAACCCAAGCACCTGGCGTGGCACACAGAGGTTTCAAATCATCCGGGCCGAGCCCTGCGCCGCTGAGAACTGGAGTAAACACATTCGATTTCGAGCAGGGTCGCTGACATGGTAGCCGCTTCTTGACGAGCGCCGTGTCACAGATGTACATGCTTCAAAACCAGGCGTAGCAATGTAAGGCAGGCCTAACGACTTGCTACTCGACGCACGCTGAGACTGTCGAGCCCTCAGCGCCGCGGAAACTGAAGTAGGACCCCCTGAAGTAGGAGCACCCAGCGCAACAACACCTGATAATAATCCATCACTTCCGCGCCGCGGGAGACGCAGTTTCCTGCGCGACGAATGTATAGTGTCTCAGGGGGGCGCAGGGTTCGAGCAGCACTAACGTCTGCGATCACCTCACCAAAATGTGATTACATTCTTAGGTGTTGAAACTTGCGCCAATGAGCGATAGAGGTTTCTCGATGGAGATGATCGGAAAAATGCACGCGAATGGGGACGCGAGGCAACAAGTGAACAAACAAAGTTCACGCTAAGGAATACATAACCTGATGCAGCCTGCGCACTCAGACGTGCTTCGCTTTCTCGCGCGGAGAGAAGCAGGCTGTGAGGGGGGGTACTGTTCGTGCCTTCAAGTGCAGAAACTGGCTGGATATTTTACAGCCGACAGTGCGGCAGAAAAGTACTCCCACGTGCCGGGCGTCTCCTCCCTGCAAGCTGTAACGTGTCGCAAAAGCGTTCCGGCACGAAACGGGTGCACGAAAGAGGCATGCAGACTCAGCATCGCACTGCTCCGTGAAAAGACACGTCATCCACATACAGCATCCTTAGGACACGAGTACAGAGTACAGGCACGCCGCTTACACTTGCAGATGCTTACGGTTTTGCCCAATATTCAATGTGGCTTCGCAGACCGGTTGAATGCACCTTCACCTTCACGAACTGTACATGAAGATTGTTTGTCCAGAAGAATGTTAACTCTAGAGTTTCAGGCGAGCGTCGGGTTAGCCTCTCACGAATAAACTTTTTTTGATACCAGTTTGAGTTTGCATATTTTTTACTTATATGAAGAAAATATTTTCGACAATTATTTTGTCTTGAAATGTTGCATATTTTGATTGGCTAGGATCCATGAACGATGAAGCGTGTGTCCATGTCTCAGAAGACCTCCATGACGTTTTCTCAATCTGAGAGAGGTGAGACGAATCTATTTTTCAGATTTCTTTATACTTCGTAGATTTTATATGGAAAATGGAAGTGTTCACCCTAGACCCTTCATGGATTATTGATTCTACATGCACGCGAGCTGCGCATGATACAGCTTATGGGAGAAATTTCTGATGGCGCCATGATGAGATATGGCCCGATTCCGATGTACAAGCCTAATGCGAAATTATTTAACACAATTGTTTAATTGAAAATTTTGGCGACTAAATCTAAAATTAAAAAAAAATCGGCGGCGACTAAAACGCGGCTAAAAATCACGAAATTTCCCTAAATCACCAAAATCGAGTGTAGAACAAGGATGCAAGTTGGGGTTTTGAGCCAGGCGATAGCGGGGCGGTGCTTTTCTTCCCCACCCGCGAACCGGCAATATAATTAGATCCGCTGTCGGGGCGGTAGCGGTTGCCCACGGTACGAATTTTTTTTCAAATCACCCAAATTTTTTCGTAGGTTGATATTGTAAAACCTATATGATAACAGGTTTCAAGTCTAATTAAACCGGTTTCGTTGAGACTACAACAACAGGTTTTGCTTAGGCATCACAATTGAGGTTTGGTTTACCTTGCTTGTCGTTGCCGACAAGGGCACGCCGGAAGGGGAAGCAAGGCAATTAGAACGTGATGCTTATTAATAGATAGTATGAAACACATATAGGGTAGAATATTCTATATATCCGTGTTTTAATACTATCGCTGTACGCATAAATATGAGGCTGAAAACGGTGATAATATGTCTGTAAAAGATATCACATATGAGAGTCTGAGAGTCTAAGTAGCTTATGCTACGTGCGCTGTGTAAGTCTGTACGAGTACGGCTATGGTGATGCTCGAGTACTCTAACACGTGGCTCGCAGTCACTATCGCTGTGACTCGCGGTCTCTGTCGCTATGACTCGCGGTCTCGAGCCGAATAATAATGCAGTCATCTGTCACATGCATCGAGGAATGTCATACAGGGGGCAGTACGGTATATCTAGTCCCCCGTGACACCACCACATTCTGTGGATGTGTGTGGCAGTGGCATGGTAATGTAAGACAAGCAAATATCATAATACTCGAAGAACGGAGCAAGCATATATCAGGCATTTGCATTGGCAAGAACTGGTCCTATTGGTGCCTCCGGGTCTTTAGAAATAGACATGCTCGCAGAGGCCCACCTTCCCTCGCCTCGGGTCACCCTATCAAGTTCTGCCGCTGCAGTGATGCTAGGACAATCTCATCCTGTCGTTGCTGTTGTTGTAGTTGTTGCTGCTGGGCATGTAGCTGCTGTGCTTCAGCTGCTCGTAGCTTCTCAACCAGCTTAACACGCCGGTCCTTAATATCCAATAGGCGGGCAGTGAACTTGTCAATAATGGGAACCCCGTGTTTGGTGATAGGGAGGGCTTTTGTGAAAATGTCAGACTGATTGTCATCAGTCGGAATCCAGACCGGTGTAAACTTCCTGAGGGGCCCCTGACACCAGTTCCTAACCGCGTGGTACCGAACCGCAATGTGTTTGAGCTTAGAAGAGAGTGCCCGCTGAGTGACTAGAGTCTGAACTGCTGAGTTGTCTACATTGATGGTGATGAGCTCATCCGAGGGAAAGAACTCTGTCAGTGTGTTATAGATGGCCAGGGCGGAGGTGCATGCCTCTGACATGGCAACATACTCTGCCTCTGTAGAGTGAAGGGCAGTGCATGACTTCTGCTTCTTTGACCACCAGTCAATGAGCATACCGTGAAAGTAGAGACAGTAGCCGGAAACTGAGTTCCGTGTGGCAGTGTCTCCTGCATGGTCTGAGTCACAAAATGCGGTGAGCTGGGGTGCTGCAGAGTCAATAGCCATAGCAAGTGTGTAGTCCCTGGTGGAATAGGCATAGTGTAGAATCCGTTTGGCAGCGGTGAGGGCTTCAACTGTGGGCTGGTGGCAGAACTGAGCCAGATATGTGACGTGGTAATATATGTCGGGTAGAGAGTAGCAGAGAGTAGATCAAGGATCTGAGGGGTGTCTCAATGGACCTGTCAATGGTATCAGGTGAGGGAATGGGGAGGGAGAGACCCTCTGTCATCGGTGATCGAGGTGGCTGCTTATCCGTGTCTATGCTGAACTTAGCACACAGATCTGTGATGCTCCGCTCGTGTGAAAGCTCAATCCTGGTCGGGTATGACTCTCCTGTAGGAAGTGTCTCAGTCTGAACATACAACATAGTCTGAACATTAACCAGAGTGTTGTGTGTGTTGGCAAGTGTCTTAGCCATGAGAGCAGGGTCCGTGACAAACGTAGGCCTAGAGAGAGCCTTGAGTTTTCCTTTCACTGTGTCAAGGCATAGATAGTTGCCAGGTGTGAGATTCCCGACATAGCGGTAGGGCTTGCTCTTAGGCTGTAGCTTAGCCGAAGTGTCAGCTTTAGCTCCTGCCTTAGAGCGCTGTGCGGGGTCCTGCCAGACATTGCACTCGGACCAGAAGGGCCGGAGCTCAGTGCAGTCGAAGTGACGGCCGGTGTATCTGAGGTGAGGCGTGTCCATTCCAATGTGCCTGTTAGGCATAACATTGAGGACTGTGTTAATGGCATGGAGTGCAGCAAGAGGCCATGTGTACAGCGGGGCATCATATGTGCGCATGGTGTTGTTCATGATCTTCTGCATGTCTCTCCAGAGCACCTCAATCTGAGCCTGGAACTCGTGCATGTATGGCGGACCGGTCTCATGACGCATGCGGTACTGTCGGAGGAGTGTCTTCATCTCCTCCGATGTGTACTCTGTGGCACAGTCTGTGTGGAATGTGATGGTCTTTGGTGTGAAGCCGTGGGACTGAATGTCATCAAGGACAGTCTGGAGGTGGAAATGTTGGCCTCCCTTAGAAGGTGAGGCATACCCGAAGGCCTTTTTAGTGACGGGGCACTTAAAGGCGCTGATGAAGACTGACTCGTCGTAGCCAGGGGGTTTGCATGGGCCCCAAATGTCAGCAAATATGTGCTGAAATGGCTTGGACTGTTCCCATTTGACAGGCCGGTGGCTGGCTGGCAAAGCCGGAGGTGGTCTGCGGTTGGCTCTGTCAAATACATTAAAGGGTCCTGGGCGCTTGGCATTCCAGGTGTTGCAATGAGCACACCCGTAGCCTGACAGGATAGTCCTGAGTGTCTTCATGGAGAGGTGTCGTCTGGGCACTGCAAACTGAAGCCCCTGTGAGAAGAGGTGAGCAATGTACTGGTGTGAGTAGTGGCCCAGACAGGCATGGAGGTACTGATGAGGGTCAATCCTGGGGACTGTGGTGGCATCCTTGAAAAGGATGATGGTGTCGAACGGGGCCCCCTGGATGAAGACACGGTCAGCACCGCCCTCCTCTCCTGCATCTGTGAGGTCCTGGGGGGAGTAGGTACCAGCTCGAGGGCGGGAGAAGAAGCCGGGTGTGCCTGCTGGGATGGTGGCTATCTCCTGAAAGTGATAGGTGAGTGGCCACCAGGCTGCAGATGGTGACTTCCGAAGACACACCGTGTATGAGGTGTTATTAGGGTCTAACCAGAAGTCCTCTAGCATCTTCATCAACATCCTTTGGATGATGGAGTTGATGAAGGGCGGGTTGGCCCAGAAAGAGCGCCCGCACCAGACATGATCCTCAGCAGGGTCCTCGAGGGAGTAGTAGTGCTGGCACTGTGTGTTACCCCGTGGGTAGGGGATGCCGTCCGTGTAGAGGTCTGTGTCACAATAGCCATGTGGACTGTGCTGAGCAAACTCTCTGTAGGCGGACCTAGCAACCATCCAGTCGACTGTGCCCTTCTCTGCAAGCTCCGAAGGGGCAGGCTGCAGGAGGGGTCTCCTCTGTGCTATGGAGTGGGCAGATGGGGTGGCTCGCCAGCTGCTGGGGTGTACAACATAGTCTCTGCCAGTGTCATAGAGGTCAAAGAGAGAAGCACCGTGGTGCCATGTGAGGTCGATGAAGTCAGGGGAGCGGGCCCCGTGTCTGAGCATCTGGCGGACTGAGAGGAGGTTTGGGGCATTTGGATCATAGAAGGCTTGGAGAAAGGGGAGTGTGATCCAAGTGCCGTCGGTGTACTGGAAATCAATGGAGGCTGTGCCGACACTGTGAGGCTTGTAATGCTGATCCGAGGCGGTGGTCATGCTGGAGGTGCACGGGGACAACTCAGTGAAGAGCTCCCTGTTGTTCAGGAGGAGATGTGAGGCCCCTGAATCTACAAGGAGGTGTCCGTGCGTGTTGGAGGCACGGCCTTTCCCAAGCAGGGGGAGGAAGACCGGTGTGCCGTGGGGACAGTGCGGGGCACTGTCGGTGCAGCTGAGGTCTCTCCCCACGGCGCTGCAACCGCAGGGTCGTAGACCTCAATACTGATCCCAGGGGCCCAAATGGTGGTCATCAAAGACCTCAAACTGGGCCCAATCATCCTCAGAGTCTCCGGTGCAATATGAGGGGTGTGTTCGGCTGTAGTTCTCAAGGAACTGATTAAGCTGCTGGAAGGAGGGAGATGGCATAACTGAGAAATCCCACTGAGAGTGCTCTGGGGAGTGTGAGCTATTTGGCCGTGGCCGAGGTGTGTCAGTGCGGATCGAGGTGTCTGCCATGAACTGCTTCCACTTAGTAGTGGTTTCCGAGGTGTCCTCCTGAGATTCAGGGATAGGAGGGAAGTGGAAATCCGGTGTGACGGCACAGGCCTGCACTGTGGACGGGACCGGGGGCTGCATGTGTGTGTCTGAGGTAGCAGCCAGCCGGTCAGTGTCCACCAATGCAGGCAGGGTGCCCGCTGTAGCCCGTGTAGTTGCCCTATCGGCAGTGGGCTGAGCAGGCACCGTACCGTCAGTGTCGGATACGGGAGGAGGAGGAGGAGGAGGAGGTGTGTGTTGGGGCGGATAGCCCTCGGTGTCTGACTCGGAGCCTGAGTCGGAGACATCGGCCCATCGGCCAATACTCTCAAGCCCGGGGTATGTACACTCCAAGGGGGCTAGGGAGCTGTCAGGGGCACCGAGTGTAGGCGGTTGCTCGGAGGCCACTGTAGTGTCGGCCCCGAGAGCTGTGCTGAGAGATGTAGGGGTGTCAGCGGTGGTTGCACCGTCAGTACAGACGGTGTGATCGGTGGGCGTGCCCACAAGCGCCTCATCGGCACTGTGTCCCAGGGGCGGTGTGGAGGCAGCTGCAGGCTCACAGAGTGTGGTGGGAGCTGCGGTGACACCACCGGAGGGCAAATGTGGTGTGTGGTTGGCCGGTGCCGTAGCACTGGCGGAGGCCGGCTGAGGTGAGGCAGTAGCCGGTGCCGTGGCACCACCGGAGGTCGGCTGAGGTGAGGCAGTAGCCGGTGCCGTGGCACCACCGAGGGCCGGCTGAGGTGAGGCAGTAGCCGGTGCCGTGGCACCACCGGAGGCTGGCTGTGTGGAGGCAGTAGCCGGTGCCGTGGCACCACCGGAGGCTGGCTGAGGTGAGGCATTGGCCGGTGCCGAGGCACTGGCATAGGCCGGCTGTGAGATGGTGATAGCCGGCCGAGGTGACATATGGAATGTGTATGTCAGTGTTATGTGCAAAAGTGTGAGGAGCACAGCAACCGTGAAAGAGAACCAGTGCATGGCAATGGCTACTAGGGTGCGTGTGACCGAGGGAGTGTTACAGCCAGGCTGTGGTGTGGCGGTGTGTACGGCAGCAGTGTGAACCGGGTCCGTATGCGTGCCCTCCCAATGCATCCCCATCCCAGGCACTGCAATATGGATGCATGCAGTGTCAGGTGCAATTGTGGTGGCTGGGGGGATACCAATGGCCCGAGGCTCAGGCTGGTGGCAGTCGGGGGGTGGTGATGGTGGTGGGAGGGGAGTGGTGGAGGTGGGAGGGGTGGTGGCAGTGTCCAGAGTGTCCTCGGAGATGGTGGAGGCCACTGAGGTGCTGCCGGTCAGGAGGTCAGTCAGGTAGGGCACAGGGCACTGGGTGTTGCAGTCCACGGTGATGTCTGTCTGGACTGGGGCGGTGGCGGTGCTGTTGGCTGAAGCCAGTGACTCAGCTACCTGGTGCTGCCGCTCAAGCTTCTGCTGCTGCTGCCTGGCCTTCTTCTGCTTCTCCTTGTCCCGCTTCCTCTGCCGCTTTGTCTTCTCCCAAGCCGGGTCCTCGTGGTCCGGGTCCTCCCTCAAGTCAGTAGCCGTGACGGTGTCAAAGTACCTGAAGACGAGGAGGGCGGGGGGCTCCAGCTGGGGGAAGGAGAACTGGGTGTCGGGTGGAGAGGCGGAGGGGGAGAGGGAGCTGAAGGGATTGGGGGAGAAGTGGTTGGCCGAAGCCGAGGGGGTTGGGTGAGGTGAGGGGCCAGAGAACTGAGGGATCCAGGGCTTACTGGTGAGGGCGGGCCACTCAGTCTCATCATCCTCCTGGTCTGCCTGGAAGCTGACTGCCTTAGCTGGATGGTGAAACTCAGAGCGGGAGGGGGGGCGGAAGGGGTGGCTGCTCGAGCGTGCAACCTCCTCGGAGAGCTGCCAGCTCGGATGCGGTGGGCTGATGCACTGTCGGTGGGGGTGAGGTGGGGGTGGCGGGGGTGCGGTGGGGGTGGCAGGGGGTGCGGGTGTGGAGGGACGGGGGGCAGAGACATGGTTCACAGATGGAGGGGGGCCGGCTTTGACCCACATGTCGGCCTTCTTCTCAGCCAGTGTGCAGGGGCAGCCGAACCTGCCGAGGGAGTGGGTGACGGTCTTGTTGTACTTGTACTTGCAGGAGCGGCAGGGGTGGCCGATGGACTTGTCACTGGGGTCGGAGGGGGTGAACTTGAAGTTGTCCCAGGTGCCAGAGGGGGTGGAGTCCTTGTTGGTGGAGCCGGCGTGCTTGAGCTTGGAGGCCTTGTACAGGGCCCTCTCGTGCTCAATGAAGGTAGCTCTGGTGCCGCCCCGTAGTGGTGATCGGGGCCTGGATGGAGGTGGTGTGGTGGCCCGAGGGTGCGTACCCTTGCCACCCTTGCCCCCCTTGCCGCCCTTGCCATTAGGGTGCTTCTCCCTCGGCTTGGTTGTGTCAGCCGAGCCCCGCCCCCCCTCACGGACTTCCCCCGTCATGGAGGCAGCTCGGGGGCGGGATGAAGAGCCAGGGAGCTGGGAATGGTGGGCAGAGCCCTGGGTGTACCATACATTCGCGATGGCCTCAATGAACTTCTGAAGACCACCGGGGAAGCCAGAGGAGGTCAAGCGGTTGTTCTCCTCGTAGGTGCGGATGACCTCGAAGTACAGAGGGATGTTGAAGAGGTGCTCGGCCGTGTCCTGGGAGGCCCGTAAGACGTCAATGAGGACCTCCTGCTCCTGCTGTCCAGAGAAGGCGGGGTGGAGCTGCCTGTGGTTGCCGATGAGGGTGGCGAAGGTGTTCAGCTTCAAGCCGGGGTCCTCGGACTCAGAGATTCGGAGGGCCTTGGCCTTGGTGAGGTTGGAGTGGTCCGTGGAGGGGGGGTAGGTGATCAGGCGGCAGTGCACGTGCAGTAGAAGCAGTCTGCCGTCCACCTGAGCCTGGGGGGAGTCCTTCACAATTTGTGCCAACACAATCTGTGTGTTGGCACAAGTGGCCGCAAGCAGAAGTTGAGCTAGAAGTCCATTGGAGATACCGTCGTAGGGCTCGTCCTTCAGTCGGCGTTGAAGGTTAAGTAGTGCTGGGGCGTGTCCAGGTCGGGTGGCGGTGAGCACACGGGTCAGGGCCTCACAGAACTTCTTGAACACAATGTCGCCGCCCGCGGTGAGGAAGTTCAATTGGAGTTCACGGTGTTGTTGTCGCTCGTGAATGTCCGTGAGGGCATAATAGGCGGTCTTCAACTGCTTCAGGAGCGGAGTGACGTCAGGAGTGGTGGAGCGGGTGTTGAAGGCGCTGGGGTTGTCGTCCATGATGTGCTTGATCTTGGTTGGAGGAAGTGGTTGCCCATCTCGATGTTGCAATGGCGTAACCTCTGGAATAGTCTCCAATTCCTTGGTGGCGTCGAACATCTTGTCCGAAGTAATTACGACTGAAGATGGCGTCGAAGATGAAGTAGTTCTACTCGCAACAGTGCGAGCCAGAGAGGTGACGTTGACGCATTCGTCGCGGACTTTGATTAAGTCGTCGAGGATGGTCTCGTTGAGTTGATTGACGTCGTTGAGTTCTTCCTTCGTGACGTAATTCTCGTGGATCTCGTCGGACTGAGCAGATGAGCGCTGAAATGCTACTACAAGCGAGGTGACGGTGGTGGAGAGCTCATCCGCTTTGGCGGTGACGGCATGGAGGTCTTGAAGAAGGGCGTTGATGGTGATGGAGATTTCTTCGTTTGTTGGAGATGGGGGAAGAGGTTGTCGTGAAGTAAATAATCGTCGTTGAGAACGTGGTTGAAGTTCTTGTGTTGGCGGTTGGGATCCCGGAGTTGTTGTTGGTGTGAACGTTGACATGGTAGACCTTCGGACCGTTGGTGGCGGTGAAGGCGACGATGTTGCGCAAGACGTTCTCCTAGGGGTTGAGATGAAGATTTTCTCTAAGTTTTGTTAATTTTCAAAAAATTGGCCAGCGCTTCCGCGGTAAATGCTCGTAATTTACCTAAAATCTAAGGCGTCCCTCAAATTTTGGCAGAGCGATGTGATAATTAACGGTCGCGTTTCAACATTGAAGTTAAATGAAAGGCCGAGAGGGCAATCGTAAAAGAATTCCCAATCATAAAAGGTTTCGGCGAGTTAAAATTGAAACCGGCCCGACCTGCGGAGGGTTAGTGTAAAAGCAAGTCGCAATTTTCAAACATTTTCGCTGACTGCCAGTTCGATGTGCTTTTGGCGGCTAATTTGAAATTTGTTGTTTCATCAGAGATTGCAGTGGTGCGTCGTGGTCTAACATAACCTAATAGATAGTATGAAACACATATAGGGTAGAATATTCTATATATCCGTGTTTTAATACTATCGCTGTACGCATAAATATGAGGCTGAAAACGGTGATAATATGTCTGTAAAAGATATCACATATGAGAGTCTGAGAGTCTAAGTAGCTTATGCTACGTGCGCTGTGTAAGTCTGTACGAGTACGGCTATGGTGATGCTCGAGTACTCTAACACGTGGCTCGCAGTCACTATCGTTGTGACTCGCGGTCTCGGTCGCTATGACTCGCGGTCTCGAGCCGAATAATAATGCAATCATCTGTCACATGCATCGAGGAATGTCATACAGGGGGCAGTACGGTATATCTAGTCCCCCGTGACTTATCACAAATCCTGTTATCATGAACACTAAGCAAATAAAGATTACCATCCCGTCCCGAAATTAAATTACATATTCATATCATCGTGTCCTGAAATCAAATTACATATTGGTCTACAGGATAGACTTCACCGCATCATAATGATCTCCGATACTTGAAGCAGTTCCATTGTGAAATATAAAAATTGGTCTCTCCGCGTCAGGACAAGAATTATACCAGGCACAGAGAAGTCAGGCAACAAATGTGCAACAGGATAACCTTGAAGGCAACAATAGCAAGCATGATTCTGTGCAAAAAACCCACGCAACCAACAAGCGCAGTAAGGACGCAGCACAATAAAAGTTTATTTCAAGCACTACAATATTTCAGGCACGAAAGTACTGTTCAAGCATCACACAATTCCAGGCGGGGGAAGGGCGGAACCGGGAGGGAGGACTCACTTATGAGTTGAAGCCGCTACTTGTACAAGTTGAAGTACTTGTCAGACGCAAGACGAGAGTGCTGAAATTTGTATAGGCAGCCCTGACTGCGTGCTGAGCTGATGACAGTCGAGTGCCAATCCAGTCCAATCGTCCAGTCCCAGAACAGAGAAGACCCAATCCAGTCGAATGCCAGAATGCCAAACGAAACCACGTCCCAAAACGTAGAAGTCAAACCAGTCCCTCCCTCGGCCCGGGTCGAGTTACAAGTGCTTGTGTCCCCCAAGTTTTCAAGACATAGACAAGCTGTACAACGGCGGCCGACTAAATCGTCCATCGACAGGGTGACTAAAAAAATTTATTAATTCCCAGCGACTAATAATTTCGCATTAGGCTTGTATACAGTAGTAGTTTTAGTGGGCCAACCTGTAAACCCGTTTGATACTTTGATACCCCCTCCCTGATACTCTTGTTCCCAGAGTTTCTCCGAGCGCGGCCGCTGCGCGGCCTGCGACACGCGAGGGTCGGCGTTACAGTTGATGGAAGAGGCTCGGAGAACTTATGGACCCCACAGAGTTACAAACCCTAAATGTCTATTTTCGTCCATAAGCTCTGGGGACAAGAGTACCCTCCCTGAGGTGAGATAGGGCATAGCTGAGACTTCAACTTGTATTGGGGGGAAAGTTTTAATTTCTATTTGGTTAATCCATTCGCATGAAGTATTTTGCGACATCAATCGTGTAATAATTTGCGATTAGATTTGTACTCCTTGATGAGAAGCGCAACGAGGCAAGGGGAAGAAGCTGCTTTGAACATCTGACGCAGAGAACGCATGTCTGCTTCTGTGGAGTCATACTCTCGTTATTGGCGTCTTGCTCCGTCATGCTCGATGGCTTCTGAGTCTTGATCAGTGCCTCGGTAAGCCTTATTGTGGCATGCGCGTGGACTTTGGGAAGCGCTCGGGACTCTGGTTGTCTTGGTGCAGTTGGACTTCTGGAACCTATTCGAGTAAGCAGGATGATCGCCGGCGTGCGGCTCAAGGCTCAAGTTTTAGATATTTTCGGAACGATCCTTACGCCTTCCTCGCGGAAGGTACTTTCCTCGCAAATCGGGTTGTGTCGTTGTGCGCGCCAACAGCAGCAGGTGCCAGCACATAGCACATGTGCAGTGAGGCTTTGGCTGGTCACCTGTTACCCACTAAGCTGCAGCAGGGGGGAGTGAAATGCTCGTTCGGAGCGCTTAAAGGATGAGTTCTCAAACCAGACTGAGAGGTCGAGATATAAGGTAGCGCGAGATACAGGCGAGTGCACGTCCGCGCCACTTTGGATCGTGTGATGCCAGTGGAGTTGGTGTGCATCTCAGTCTCAGTCTGAGTCTCACGGGCGCAAGGGCGCAGGGCAGTAAGCTCCAGCTGTGCGCTTGAAGGAGCCTGAGCGGATACCAGTGCGGAAGGTTGAGCCGTGGGGAATGCGGCGCGGGGGGGCTTGGTGGAGGATGCCCCAGGGGCGGCAGGAAAGAAGAGTTCATAAACAACCCGCAAGAGTCCCGGGGGAGCAACAAAGGCGTCCCTGCGCCACTGGGCGGATCTTAGCAAGGGGCACCACCGAGCAGAGCACACCCCGTTTCGTAGGACGAGGGGCCACCTGCGTTGTAACTTTCCGGTGGCCGCTGCAGCGGGTGGGCGGTCGTCCACGGGGCTGGACCCGCAGCAGCGCACCCAAGGCTGCGGGAAGAGCCGTTGGCGGCCACACGCGACGGCCTGTGGTGAGTGCTCCGCGGCGGTGTTGCAGTGTCGCTGTTCCTCGGCATCGATGGGGTTCCGTTCTGCTGGTGGTGTCGGTGCTCCACTTACGTTTTGTGTGACTTACCATTGTACAGCACACCAGTTTCGGTTGTCTGCACCATCAGTCAGTCAGCACATTTTCCAGCTTTTTCGTCGTGGTACAGCATGGAAGTGCTGTCTGTGCATCGGGGCACGGGGCTGAGGCGCAGTTTTGCTGGGGACTTGCAGAGCAATGGAGGTGGCTCGCGGCCGGTCCCAGTTGGTTGTGCCTCTGGACAAGACCAGCCCGAGGCGCCTCCCTTCCGCCAAGCTGAACTTGCTGCAGAGGATCTCAACCTTCCGGAGGTGACGCCCTGCGACAGGCAACAGCATTACTGATTATTGGTGTGTACGATGTCCGCTCTCCGCAGGGTTCGCCACGCGCACACGCGCTCTGGGGGCGTGGCGTGCGCCTCAACAAGTGTGCCATGAATCGTTATGGGGAGGAATGGGGAGGCGTGTGTGGCAGTATGCATGGGAGCCGCAGAGGCTTGGGGTGCGGGCCGTGTTGGACGCCTTTCATCACGGTGCGCCGCTTCCTCGTCTTTGCACCGCCTTCTCAACTGCAAAATGGTTGCATTGCGAGCGGACAAGGCGGTTCTGCGGCAGCGCTTGCTTGCTGCTGGGAGTACTGTGAAAGGCGTCCATCCAATCGGTTGTCGAAAACATTTCTGCGCCATCCTGTGCGCTCCGTGTCCGCCCATGGCTGGCTCCTCCTCCCACCCCTCCGCGGCCCTGTGCGCCATCCTGTGCGCTCCGTGTCCGCCCATGGCTGCCTCCCCCCACCCCGCGCGCTTATCCCCCCTCTGGGCTGCAGCAGCTCTCGGCATGCTTCACAGCCGTCCAAATCCCGGTACTTAAGTCCGTGTGTGTCGGTGTCATTGGGCCATGTCACGTGCTGCAACCGGCTGTCTTGCATGCCTCAATACCATCTGCCGGGAGGTGGGTGGGGGGAGGTCCATTGGGTGCGTGGCAGGGGGGCAGCGGCGGGCAAGGGTGCACATGACGGGAGGCAGCGGCAAGACCAGCCTCGGGCTTTGGGTCGCCGAGCATTTGAAGACGGCGGCGGACACCCGGGTGCAGACTGTGCTGGTGCTGGTGCCAACCGTGAACCTCGTGGCCCAGGTGCGTGGTGTGCGCGAGTGTCACGGGTGCGTGGCGCGCGCAAGTGTCACGGGTGCGTGGGGTGTGCCACTGAGGAAGGTGACTCGATGGGATGGTGGGAGAGCGTCACTGGGGGAGCTAAGCGGCAGGCGTGCCTCCCCCCCTCCCCCCTTTCTTGCTCCTTCCCGGCATGTGGTGGTCCTCGCAGACACTGGAGGAGTGGGCGGCGCGCACGCGGTGGGCGCCGGGGGAATGGAGGGCTCTCTGCGTGTGCCACGATGAGGAAGTCGGGACCGAGGATGTGGCGGTCACGACCGACCCCGCGGAGGTGAAGGAGTTCCTGGGCGGGGTTGGTCCGGGGGCGCCGGTGCACGTGGTGTTTTCCACGTACAAGTCGGCGGCGCGCATCGGAGAGGCCCAAGGCATGCTCCTGGCCGCTGCTGGGAGGGAGGTGGCGGCCCCGGGGGAAAGCGAGTCCGTGGGGTCACACTTCGATCTGGCGGTGTTCGACGAGGCGCATCACACTGCCACTCGCGTGGAGTGCTTCGCGGCGAACGCGCTGAGCGACGAGCTGCGGGACGAGGGCGTGCGGATTCACCGCCGGCTCTTCATGTCGGCCATCCGGCGAGTACCAGAAGAGGGCAACCCGCGGAATAGCGATGGCGACCTCGTGTTTGCCTCTATGGAAGACACCGAGGTGTGTGCACGTCCATGGAGGAGGAAAGCAGGTGTTGCGATGGGACTGTTTGTGCTGCTGCCACCCCCTAATTGGTTTTTTTCCCCATATTTAGGTTGGCCAAAAGGCATATTCGAAGTACAATATAACTTACGCAGTACGCGACTTTCCATAATCGAGAGCTGTCGAAAGAAGCTTGATCTACGGTTCTGAAGATTGCTTGCGTCCCAAAGCGGGGAAAGATTAAGATACACGTGGCACTTCGACTGCGATGCCAAATGGAGCACATAGTGAAGTCAAACCCTGCTTGGTCAACAGTGTGACGGGAGCGAATTGGCAGTGTCGCAGTAGATTGCTAATTGTTGCAATCTACTTGTCATATTTTCTTTTTTTTACGCGAGGGTGATGTACTGGAACCATTAGCTAGGCTTCGATTGAGCTCAATCGCTCCCGTCACTTTGTTCGGCATATCTCAAAGCCTATGTCAACGCAGTGTCTCCATATGTAACATACAGAAATACGTCGTGTGCGTATGGTGGAATGCGGGTTCATCAGCCGCATTCGCTCACAGTGACGCATGTGAGCAAATAAGGCTGCATAACCCTGTGTTTCTTTGTGGGTAAATATGTATCAACAAATTATGGGGCGTATGTATGCGTGACTGACCGCGGGATGCTTCCTTTCACATCCTGCGTGGATCCGCCACGTGGCGTACCCGAAGCGATGGTGTTGCAGGATGATCTAATGTGCACCGTTTTTGTTCCAAAATTGGCTAATCTCCAAGATAGCCTCTCAAGAACATACTTGCAAACTTCGAAAACGAATCCATGTGCACAGACTGCTATTTCATATGCCGCCCTCACCAAACTTTGACCCAACAGCCACACTAAGCTTGGAAGTCACCGCTTGCAAGTCGAAAACAGATCTGTGAAAACTAATCCACGGTCATTTTTAGATATCTGTCAGCTGCGAACTGGATCGGGCAGAATCGATAGATGACAGAACATTATACGGTCACAAAAAGTTAAATAATGGCAAAAATTCCAGGGAATTTGGCCACTTCCGTTGCAGTCAGAAAACGTAGTATCCCCAACCCCTCCCTTGGGTGTTGGGATGTGACTGTGTATGCCGCTACGCCCCTTTCACCCCTCCCTTCGTTGGGTGTTGTGATGTGGTTTTGTGTTGTAGGAGACTTAGTACACAGCTGGCAATGTCATTTTGGGCAATTCCCGGCAGTAGGGATTCGACTTCGGGAAGCATACGATCAGGCGGCAGCACTCGAAATGCAGAGACGCTGATTGGCTGCGGTCGGCGGGAGTGTGGTGTGTGCAGCTGTATGGAGAGCTAGTCTACAATCTGACGTTCACGGAGGCGGTTGCCCTACAGATTTGCAAACCATTCAAGGTGTCACCAGGCTGCCACGTGGCCCGCTCCCTTTGTTTCTGTTTGATTCGGGCTCCGGAGGTGGATGCCGGCGGTGCCCTGTCAATAATGATGCAATGTTCCGAGCGTGGCGACTCGTGCGATGAGGGCAGCCTGCAGTCTGCTGCTCGCGCTGTACCGAGCGGAGGAAGTCCCTGTGCATGATACCGTGAGGCGACACCAAGCCATGACGTGCTCGCTCGGCACTCTTGCAGAGCCTGCCCGTGAGGCTCGGCTGACCTGGTGCGAGATGCCACGATTGGGGGGCGCGGAGGAAAGGCGGGCGCCTGAGCTGAAGCAGCGGGTGCGGTATGGGTGTGCCGTGGGTGGGGCAGCTGGTGTATGCAGTGCTGTCTAACGAGGTGGAGATGCGTGGATGGCAGCTGGGGAATGTGGCGGTGGCCGGGGCGGACGGGAAGGGTGAGGTTGATGGAGAGGGGGCGGCGAAGGTGTATGCGGTGCGCAAGATGGCGCAGGGGCACGGAGCGAGGGGGGTGCTGACGTTCCACAACCGCACGCGCGCCGCGGAGCTGTTCTGCGCGGATGCGGTGCGGCTGCTGCCGGATGCCGCAGAGCGCGAGGTGCTGTGGGTGCACGGCGCCCCCTTGATGGGGCACCGGGAGCGCGCTGAGGCGCTGCAGCAGTACGCGAAGGCGACCAGGGAGATGCCACAAGGGGCGTGGCTGGCGAGCTGCCAGGCTATTCAAGAAGGCACAAACCTGCCGGGAGGGTGCGACATGGTGGCGTTCGTGGACCAAAGGAGCAGCCAGGCGGCCATCCAGCAGGCGGTGATGCGCGCCACGCGCACGGATGGTGAGCTTGAGCATGGCCTGGTGGGCGTCGTTGCGAGCGTAGGTGAGGGCGGGGGCAGGGCGCTTGCGCCGGTGCTGCAGGCGCTCATGGACATGGACGAGCAGCTGGAGCACCGAGTGCGGGAGCTGAGGGAGGCATTCTCCGGAGGGCGGGGGGAGTATGAGGCGGCGCTGGACCAGTTCGTGCGGGAGTATCTGCCAGCGGGCATGGTGGAGCGGGCGGTGCTGGTGAAGGCGGTGGAGGAGGTGACGGATGCATCGGATGCTCGCCTTGGGGAGTTGAGGCGCGCGCTGGGGACTTGGGACGGCACGACGGAGATGCGGGAAGCGCTGTTGAGGGAGTGGCCTGCACTGAGCGCATGGTTGGCGCGCCAGCAGAGAAAGCTTGAGCAAGGGCAACCTCTCTCCGCATACTTGAAGCACCGCCTGGAAGACCTACTCGGTGATGACTGGGTGTTTCGGATGGGAAGCCGGGAGCAGCACTGGCGCGAAAAGTTTGCTCAGCTGGTGGAGTACAAGGACGAACATGGGCACTGCGACGTTCCACGGTCGCACCCGGACCTGGGCCAATGGCTAAAAAGCCAGCGCCAGCGCAAAAAGAAGGGTAGGATGACCTCGGAGCAGGAGGCGGCGCTGAATGCGGTTGGGTTTGACTGGAAGTCTGCCGCTGACGACCAGCTGGAGAGCAAGCGCGGGCGGGAGGACATTCTTACGTCCACGCTGGAGCGTCTGGACAAGATGCTGGGGCGAGAGTGGTTGCGGGAGGGGAGTGCATACGAGCAGAAATGGGATGAGAAGTTTGCTCAGCTGGTGGAGTACAAGGACGAACATGGGCACTGCGACGTTCCACGGTCGCACCCGGACCTGGGCCAATGGCTAAACAGCCAGCGCCAGCGCAAAAAGGACTTTAGGATAACCTCTGAGCAGGAGGCGGCGCTGAATGCGCTTGGGTTTGACTGGAAGTCTGCCGCTGACGACCAGCTGGAGAGCAAGCGCGGGCGGGAGGACATTCCCACATCCACGCTGGAGCGTCTGGACAAGATGCTGGGGCGAGAGTGGATGCGGGAGGGGAGTGTACTCGAGCAGAAATGGGATGAGAAGTTTGCTCAGCTGGTGGAGTACAAGGACGAACATGGGCACTGCGACGTTCTATGCACGCACCCGGACCTGGGCGTATGGGTAAACACGCGGCGCCAGCGCAAAAAGGACGGTAGGATGACCTCGGAGCAGGAGGCGGCGCTGAATGCGGTTGGGATTGACTGGAAGTCTGCCGCTGACGACCAGCTGGAGAGCAAGCGCGCGCGGGAGGACATTCCCACATCCACGCTGGAGCGTCTGGACAAGATGCTGGGGCGAGAGTGGATGCGGGAGAGGAGTGTACGCGAGCAGTATTGGGATGAGAAGTTTGCTCAGCTGGTGGAGTACAAGGACGAACATGGACACTGCGACGTTCCACAGTCGCACCTGGACCTGGGCCGATGGGTAGACACGCAGCGCCAGCGCAAAAGGAAGGGTAGGATGACCTCGGAGCAGGAGGCGGCGCTGAATGCGGTTGGGTTTGACTGGAAGTCTGCCGTTGATGACCAGCTGGAGAGCAAGCGCGGGCGGGAGGACATTCCCACATCCACGCTGGAGCGTCTGGACAAGATGCTGGGGCGAGAGTGGATGCGGGAGGGGAGTGCACTCGAGCAGAAATGGGATGAGAAGTTTGCTCAGCTGGTGGAGTACAAGGACGAACATGGGCACTGCGACGTTCCACGGTCGCACCCGGACCTGGGCACATGGGTAAACACGCAGCGCCAGCGCAAAAGGACGGTAGGATGACCTCGGAGCAGGAGGCGGTGCTGAATGCGCTTGGGTTTGACTGGAAGTCTGCCGCTGACGACCAGCTGGAGAGCAAGCGCGGGCGGGAGGACATTCCCACATCCACGCTGGAGCGTCTGGACAAGATGCTGGGGCGAGAGTGGATGCGGGAGGGGAGTGTACTCGAGCAGAAATGGGATGAGAAGTTTGCTCAGCTGGTGGAGTACAAGGACGAACATGGGCACTGCGACGTTCTATGCACGCACCCGGACCTGGGCGTATGGGTAGACACGCAGCGCCAGCGCAAAAAGGACGGTAGGATGACCTCGGAGCAGGAGGCGGCGCTGAATGCGCTTGGGTTTGACTGGAAGTCTGCCGCTGACGACCAGCTGGAGAGCAAGCGCGGGCGGGAGGAACATTCCCACATCCACGCTGGAGCGTCTGGACAAGATGCTGGGGCGAGAGTGGATGCGGGAGAGGAGTGTACGCGAGCAGTATTGGGATGAGAAGTTTGCTCAGCTGGTGGAGTACAAGGACGAACATGGGCACTGCGACGTTCCACAGTCGCACCTGGACCTGGGCCCATGGGTAGTCAGGCAGCGCCAGCGCAAAAGGGACGGTAAGACGACCTCGGAGCAGGAGGCGGCGCTGAATGCGGTTGGTTTTGACTGGAAGTCTGCCGCTGACGACCAGCTGGAGAGCAAGCGCGGGCGGGAGGACATTCCCACATCCACGCTGGAGCGTCTGGACAAGATGCTGGGGCGAGAGTGGATGCGGGAGAGGAGTGTACGCGAGCAGTATTGGGATGAGAAGTTTGCTCAGCTGGTGGAGTACAAGGACGAACATGGGCACTGCGACGTTCCACATTCGCACCTGGACCTGGGCCCATGGGTAGTCAGGCAGCGCCAGCGCAAAAAGAAGGGTAAGATGACCTCGGAGCAGAAGGCGGCGCTGAATGCGGCTGGGTTTGACTGGAAGTCTGCCGCTGGCGACCAGCTGGAGAGCAAGCGTGGGCAGGAGGACATTCCCACATCCACGCTGGAGCCTTGTCCTTGAAGGACAGTCCTTGGTTGCGTTTACGAATGGACCCTGTTGAATTCTAAATGGTCATGGACCCACTTACGTTGCAAGCGGAGATCCGAAGGTGACCAGGCTACGACATTCCGCTGCGCGAACAGTTCACTGTATAGGAAAATCAGGAAAAAAAACCTGTTTTCTCTGGGTGTCTGTCGGTTTTGCTTCAGTGCAATTTGTATATGCTAGTTCCAACCCTGTGCTATTTTGTGCAACTGGTTAATTAGCGCTTCCGTTTCGTGATGTTCGTATTGCGTAGTATTGTGTTGCACGACGTTCTTGCGGTTGGCATACCTTCAAAAAACCAGTTGGCGGACAGCTTGTGAATAATGGCTCGGTCACCCACTAAGCGCTGCATGCATTCTTTCGGTTGTTCACGCACCGCTACATTTATTATCCGTTTAACTTTGGCGTTTACCCTTTCTTCTCTGCTTCCCCTTCCCCTTCTCCACCGCCGCTCTTTCTCGCTTTGCATTTCCTGCTCGTGCCGTTCCTGTTCTTACTGTTGCTGGAGTTCCGGCTACTCGTGTTCCGATTATTGCAGTATTGTTTGCACCTCATATTTTTCTGGTTCCGCTTGTCTGGCTGCTCATCACGCTTTGCTCATAGGGGGGGGGGGGTATAACCCGTTGGTATTAACTCATTTAGGCCAAGGTTATAACAAGGGTCCAACATATCTGCGAATAATCGGCACCGCACATGTGTACGGTATGCAATAGATGTATACTCAAAATCGGTATATCGCGTATAAGCTACCTTACACTATTCTGTATAAAGTACATTACGTATCGCACGTGGGTGATTCTACCGACGAGATATCGATCGCACGGTGGTGCCATGCATACTTGTATGTACCACAACATGTCGTTCTGCTGTGTGGTTTGGTTGCGCAAGGGCGGTACAGACAGTAGCACCCAGCTGAGTGTCACTGTCTCGATGCGTGGCCCCGACTAACGAGAACATAGAAGTCAAACAATGGAAATTCAAAGCATAATGTGCTATATATGCGTATTACATTCACTAGTTCTATGTACGTGATGTTGTTCTAGTTCACGGCAGGATCAAGGCTACACGCAGCAGGAGCAAGGTTGCACGGAATCTATATAAAAAACGTGGCGTGTGGCCTTCCGCTCGCTGCCCTGCAATGACCCTCGGGCACCTGACACAAAAAGCGGCCGACCATCGGTGAAAAATGGAAAACGGAAAAATCTTAATTTTCTTTCGGGGCAGCGCCTCGAAGGTGCTGAAGTCACATCAGCACAAAAACAACGAAAAATGCTCGAATGCTTGCGCTAGTGAACTCGGAAAGTAGGAAAGAAGTGCACTGCAAACGAAACCTTTCCGATTAGCAGTGCACGTTCCTTGCCGCAGGAAGAAAACCCCCCAATCTCCACAGAAATTCGTCCATTCATCATGTGCGATTTTCGCAACAAAATATTGTCGCGGGGTGCATCAAGAACATAAATTCCCGTGGAGGAGCTGCAAGAGAAAATAGCAGATATCAAATAAAAAGCCAGAAGTCGCCTTTTACATGGCAGACAGCCGGATGTCGATTTTGGCCCGTTTCTAGCATACCCAACCTGTAGCATGCATACGCACGTCACCTTAGCGTATGCCAACAGCAAATCTGTTCTACAAAGGAAGCACGGACCGAAAAGAAGCCGACTTACGGGTGACAGAATCAGCTGCCATGCGGTAGCGGTACTCTGTCGCCCCAGTCCTCTTTGAGAGCATCGAGAGGCCGATGTCCCACGCTGACGGATGAAGGAAAGCGTCGCGTATTAAGTCGCGGTCTGTGTCTACTATCGGATGCCTCTATGTTTGGTACGCGCGGTAAGTGCGTTGTGGTAAGCCAGGGTTTGATTCACGGATGAAGGAAAGATTTTCGCAGGCGTTCGTTGACGAGGAGCTACACGTGACAAGTTATTTTGCCATCATCGATCGTTTCCGATAGGTGCATGTGAGGTGTCGGTCAATGAATATTCAATACTCTAATCGGGTGTTTTGCATGTCAATCGCGATATTCGATAGGCGACTCGCCTTATCGAGCAATGGCATGTGGCACGCGTGGGTGGTACGTTTATGCATAATTTGACGATTTTTCGAAAAAATGACATTTAGAAGTGTTAGAAGGTTGGAGAAGTTTGGAGAAGGTTTGGACAAACTCAAAAATGTAAATTTTTGACATTTCGGGTTTTGGAGTAGCCGCGCGGGGCCATTTCGTTTACTGCAAATACAAGGGAATCAAGTTGTGCACATGGAATGCTCGCGCGACACATTAATAAGTTTATAAAAGGCCATTACAAGGTTTGGGAAGGTACAACATGCTAATAGAAGGCAGTAAAAGGTTGCATATCAAATATTTTAGGGTTTTGGGGTTGCTGGCGGGGTGGTGTGGGTGAAATATTAGCTGTGAGAGGGGGTTCGGCGTATGCGGGGTTCGCTATAAAGTGCACAATTTCGGGAAATGATGATATTACACGGTTTTATACTTTTAGAGAAGTTTGGAGAAGGTTTGGACAAACTCAAAAATGTAAAATTTTGACGTTTAGGGTTTTGGAGTAGTTGTGCGGGGCCATTTTGGTCATTGCAAACAGCAGGAAATCGTGTTTTGCACTTGGCATGCATGCGCGGCAAATGAATGTGTCGCTACGAGGCCAATGGCAAGTTTGTGAAGGTGCACCATGCTAGTAGAAGGCATTAGAAAGTTGCATAGCCCATATTTTATTGTTATCGGGTTGCGGGGCCGTGTGGGAGAGATACTAGCTGTGAGAGCGGAGGTTTTGTTATGTATGGGC
>LGRX02031413.1:0-15807 GCA_001247695.2 Cymbomonas tetramitiformis
GAGGAGGTTGAGCCACCAGAGGGGGTTGAGCGGTGGCTGGAGGAGGTTGGGCGGTGGCTGGAGGAGGTTGGGCGGTGGTAGTGGGTGGTTGGGTGGGGTTGGAGCTGCCACGTGTGGTGTGAAGGACAAAGGGCTCGGAGCAAGAGATACAGGTTGGTGCTTGACAGAAATTGGAACGGGTACACTTGAAGCAAACCACACGAGGGTATGTCTTGCTCAGAAGTGTTTGTAGATTGGAACGGGTGGAGGTAATGAACATAAAATTCCGCAAGGCGTGTGGTGTGCCAGTGGTGTCAGGTGATAGTGAAGTCATGCACGTTCACGGTAGGGCACCACGACCCTCGGATATACCACACCAGGTGTTCCATTAAGTCAGGGCAAGTATGTACAGCCACGCCGATGGCGTAAATAAGTGCGTAGCACCACAAGCCACAATTGAAGTTGTCAGCTTGAACTTGAAAGTGGAACGGCAGAATGACTCCTGAGCAGTCTGGAAGGCTTTGAAGGAAAAAATGTTGCAAGCTTTGAAGGACCTCTAAGGGTATATTGCTAGGACCTAGTGGGTCGAATACAAATGTTTTCTGAGTGACCAGCCCATCAAATATGAACAACCTCCAATTTCCGGGTTCAAGCTGCCCAGGAGGGCAGGTGAGCAGAAACAATATTTTCTTTTGTTTGAAAGCCTGCAGGGGTGGCCAGAGCTCGCGGGTTTCTCCTCGAAGATTGGCGAGGAAGGTTTGGTGGTCAGTGACCATGAAAGAGTAGTGTTGTTGAAATCGGGGGTCTTGTCTGAGGACAAAGTCCCATGCGTCTCGCATATCAAGAGTTGACAACCTCGCGTCCATGGAGGGCTCGTTCAAGAATAACCCTGTCTCAGGCAGCAAGGGAAATCCAGTTTCATCGGGTTGAGACATCGGCTCCTCCTGTGCTTGTGTCACTCTGCCACCAGGAGTTGCAGGGAGGGGCGATAAGATTTCGTGAGAGAGAGACGCCACAGTTTCGGGTAGAAATCCAGTCAAAGAAATAGGGGGCGTTGAGTCCAAAATTATTTTGTTCTCAGAAGAGAACCCCATAATATTGCACCGTAAGCTATCGGACGCGTGCTCGTAAGAGTATGCACATTGTTGCAAGCCACTCCCACGGAAAACCCAATTCACTGCGCACGACTCTGAGAAAGGATTGGGGGGGTTTGTGACGTTGAAATTGCTCAGGTACAGTAGGCACGATTTCTGGTCCACAGAAGAATATCTCGCTTCCTTGGCAGCAGTGTCCAAAGCGTTTCGAATAGTGCCACTATCTGGAATAAAGCGGCGATCGTTTTGAGTGTCGTACATGAAGTTGTCAGGCAATCCAACTGTTGGAAAGTAGGATTCTTTCAGCCAAGCTCGCAGGCACTTTTTGATGTTGACATATGACTTGGTGTGGAGACCACAAATATGAAGGAGCTCCTCGTGAACAGTGGGAAGTATCGGCATAGAGCACAGATCAGTACGACTGCCTGGTTGATGACCCTTGTGTTGAAAGAAAGTTTCAATGAAAAGAACTTCATCACTAGACTCACAGGGCATATTCACGCCCTCGAGATCCTTAGGTTTGCAAGGAGTACACAAAAACTTAGCTGGGCACTTGCACATAAAAGTAGTCTGATTGTTACGCTTAATGTCCTCGTTATCATGACCCTGATATTTTGCGGTGCGAAATGGTGTATCCCAACACCTGCAAGCCCATGTTTCAGTGCGGTGTTTTGCAGTCGACTTATTCCTTTGGATGTATAAAGCTGCGGTGTGCACAACCAATCTTTCCACAAAGATGTCCAATTCTGATTTGTAAATGTAGCCAACGTAGATATGTATAGTAGTTTGGCGAACTTTTGCTAGAAGTGAAAAAGGACTTCGAAGGTCCATCGGAATATCACTCTCTTGTAGGAATCGTGTACTATCGACTGGCGCGGGAATATCACGAACAGACGCAGGGTTAGCCGCACCTAAATTTTCGGTGGGAAGCTGTGCACTGGGAGGAGCTTCGCCAGGAGAAATCGTGAAAGCGCTTGTAGGAGCGCCGCTAGCACCAGGGCCACACTCCAATAAAATAGTGGGCAAGTAATTTGCTCGAAAATAGGCAAGGTTGTTTAAACAAGCCTGTGAGTCCAATGTCTTTTTTTTATAAGCGAGAAACATCGCTTGAAATTCGTCCAAAAGTGGATGAATGAGGTCGATGGAAGCCACGACACAGGGCGAAGTACTGAAAACATGAGTACGCCCCTCCAAAAAAATACGTTTAAGTGTGGGGCAATCGTCGCTTTTCTCACGTAGCCTGTAGCGCAGGTTCTCCCTGGCTTGGTCGCGCTTAGTCTGCCGCAACGCAGCGAATAAATCGTAGACATCGACAACGCGCTTAACAACATTATACCGAATGTCTTTCAAGGCTACAATTTCCGCAGAGTACAATTT
This sequence comes from Cymbomonas tetramitiformis, assembly GCA_001247695.2. Classification (NCBI taxonomy): domain Eukaryota; kingdom Viridiplantae; phylum Chlorophyta; class Pyramimonadophyceae; order Pyramimonadales; family Pyramimonadaceae; genus Cymbomonas; species Cymbomonas tetramitiformis. The sequence continues at coordinate 2,451 of LGRX02031413.1, forward strand.
TCTCTGGGGTTGATTGGGCTTTGTCTCTGGCATGCTGCGAGTTATTGCGTGCAACTAAGCACCTAAAACGAAACACAATGGATATTGCGACCGAAATGAAATAGGCTATTGCTTCCAAAGATGGATTGAGCAACGGATTAAAAGTCAACGAAACGCGGAATGAGGTCGAACGGACAATTTTCACCGGTAAATCCGGTTGAGACGATGGTGGGCAGGCTCGATCGCGCGAGGTGCCCAGATTTATATAATCGTGTATAAGTAAAAAGACATACGAAATTCCAGCGTCTGTAGCATTACCCTTTACGAAACAGCATATTGTGTCCACGTCTGCGACAGACTGTCTGTCGACGTGTCCCATCACGTGAGACATCATAAAAGCGTTTTGGCAATCATAACGCAGTTTTGTCCAAAATCATAATGACGGGGGGGCGTCTTTATGATTTTTGGCAAAACGTGTTTATGATTTCGTAAGCCAGCGTCAGTCAGATGTGAAATGTGAAATCGATTAGGGATTTTCCCGAGCGACCCGAGATGTCGAATTTTTTGAAGTTCGTGACACCCCCCCCCCTGAAAACGTTATCATTTACGATTTCGTAAATGCAGTTATGATCGTAAATGCATTTACGATTTCGTCTGCCACGCGACGAGCATATCCTAAGCAGTTGATCTGCCACGCGACAGAATATTTCAGGGAATAAATCATAAATGCATTTACGAATTCGTAAATGCATTTATGATCATAAATGCATTTAGAGCTCTATGTTTCGTCCACTAAACCTTGAACTTCTCATCAGTCCGGTAATAGAGCAAGGCTCAACATCGGATGCATTTTCCGGTATCGAGAGTGCACGATATTAGTAATTCCAGTATCGATTGATATCAATATTACAACAACCGAGATTGATTGATACTTATATTCACTAACCCTTCATCGATCAATACTAATCATGCATTTTTTCCCCATATCCCAAATCGAGCAATAACGATACTTACAGCTAGACGTACAATATTCGATAACAGGTTGATTATGACACAACATCACTTGTGAATATCGATACCATCGATGCAGCCGATACTTTAAGCAAGACAGGGGGATTTTCCCCCTTCACATACAGGTTACGTAATTTTTGAGGAGGTTTGTCCAGGCTATGCTACTCTACTACTCTATTCATAGCTAGGAGGAGGAGGTCAAGGGCAAGGCTCTACTACTCTTTTCACAACATACTGCAGTTCTCACGGGTACACAAACGTTCCACATAGTGTTGATAGAGGCCATCATGAAGTGCTCCAAAGTGCCCTCGGTGACAGTCTTGCGCAGGTCGCCATGCAGGATACCACACCCACTGAAAATACGCTCAACCCCACCCGTGGTTGCAGGATGTCCCCAGAACTGACGGGTCATGAACCACAGCTTGGGAAAGGCTGATTTGTGTTTTTGCCACCAATTATTGGGATCGACAGACGGTGCAGCATCCGGTAGGGCCAAGTACTTTGTAAACTTTGAAATTTGAAATCTGGGCTCTGGCGGATTATCGTGGGCCCAGGGCGGGATGGTGATTTTCGCCAATGCCGATTATCGATACCCTTGATTAATCGATACAGCCAAATTTCACTGTGGAATCGAGCAATTACGATTTTCGGCCCGGCACAATCGAGCAATGTCGATATTTCATGAAGCCATCGCGATCAATACCGATATCAGACGCTATTGCGATCAATACTAATGGTGCAAAAGAATTACAAATCTGGAATCGATCGATACCAATGTTCACGATTAATCGATTGTATCGGTTATCGGAACTATCGATGTTGAGCCTTGTAATAGAGACGCCACACGATATATCAAAGTCGTCCGATTGTGATTTTTAGGGTATCAAAATGACCGTTAGATCACCCCGATGAAGAATATATATAATACCCATATGTGATTTCGAGGGGAATACCTCCATTTTCAGCGATTTGTACCCCTATTTTAGCAATAAATTCATCCGTTTGGAGCCATACTTAAGGGGTTATCTTTTCGTTTTGTTTTTTCCAAGATTTTACACTGTAAAGGGATCATGCGCAAGTTTTATGCATTTCTGATTCGAGCGAATCTGCAACGGTTCAACGCTCCAAAATTTCTGTTTCCAGGGCAAATCTGGATCTTTAGGAATGAATCTCCGTTTCTCATTGGTCAATCTGAAATTGGAAGCTCCTAAGCTCTCGATTTTATGGAGGTCATCCGAAACTCCAAAGCTCCGCCGTACGTTGCTGTTTCAACTTAACGCTGGTTTTGGCTCTGAAACTAAGTTTTGAGACAGGTTCGGCTTGCAGCGCTGCTTTAATCATAAGTAAATTCCACAAGAGAGCACACCGCTGAAATAATTTATTGGCCTCTTGGGCATATTCTGGGTATTTCCTTGATGACTGTATATCCGATTCGTCCAAACGAGCGGAGACGGTCACGTTCACGGTCGCTGACATGTGATGACTTGTCGTTTGCTGTGAGCGCCCCAGATATCCGAAGCGCTTTCGTCAACTTCGCGAATTTCTGAGAATCTCTGTAGGAGGTTGCACGTGGCATTAATATATTTATGTTATATTTATACATAAGTTTTTTTTCTGCGTGAGGCCTTCAGAGACTCTACAGAGAGGATCCTTTGTCATATAAATGAATTACTGTATGTTAACATATGCGCTGACTTTGGAATCGGTGCAAGTATGACAGCATTCGAACCTGCAAATGTTTTTTTGCTTCTTAACGGATATTTGTTGGTGCTATATCTGCTCGAAGGCACTACTCGTGCCCATTTTCTATTGTGATATTGTGACAGGATGAGTGCCCCAGAATCACGAAGAGTGTGATATATATATAGTGAGATATATATTCACAGCTCGGGAAACAGTCAGGAACTGGTGAAACGGCTAAGACAATTTGATAACACAATTACTCAGGGTTTTGTGTGTGTCGGATTGTCGCTCGGAGAACACGAGACAGGCTGCAAGTGACACTCGCAGTGAGGGGTGACACAGAAAGGGGGTTGACTGTCAGTGACACAAAGTCACCCCCTTCATGACACCACTTCACCCCGAAGGTGTGAGGTCACAGGCAGGATGTAGCAATTCACCCTAGGTCCTAGCTAGTACACAAATGTTACTCGGCCCAATGGGACCTTTTTCAGTCCATCTAGTGGCGGATCCCCGCGTGGGCGATGGCTAAGTAACTGCTACAGCAAGCTAGGAGTGCCAGACCAATCACGGCTCTGGCGATTTGTTGTCGATCTTTGAATGTAAGTCAGTGGCACCACCGGAACCCTGCAGCTTCGGAGTCCAATACTTCGGCGGGGCAAAGGCAGGCCACTGCTCGTCGTCACTGCCGTCGATGAATGCCGCAGCATTGAGCGCCGCGCCGTCAGGTGAGGCAGGCGGCGACACATCCTCAGCAGGGTCCGAGGAGTAAGGGTTCGCATCGTGATCGAGAGTCGGCTCCTCCGGCTCCTCCACAGTGTCAGACTGAGGGTCGTCGGGAAGCCGGATGTGCATGGCCGCCGCAGAAGACGGCTCCCCCCCAGCCGCCTTAGCAGGGGCGGCAGGTGGTGCCGCTGGGGCGGCGATCGAGCCGGGAGGAGCAGGGCGTGCGGACGCCTTCATTGCCGTAGGAGGCGCACGCCCAGGAGCAAATGACTCCGCGCATGCATAAGGGCACACCCCCTTGGTGCCGGGGTGTGCGTCAGTGAGGCCCCACATACGGAAGCAGGTCATACACGGGAATCCCGTGCCTGACCACCTGCGGAAGAGTGCGTTGGGCGCATCGGCCACCCATGCCCCCTTCACAGGTGCAGCGGAGCGGGGCTCGCTAAAGCCGAAAGCGCGGGCGTCAGGGTGCTTCTGCCGAGTGTAACCCCCCCCCCGGGGACGGCTCCGTCGGCGGAGGCGGTGGACGGTCGGAGAGGACGGCGTGCTTGGCCTCGTCCCTCCATGCCGTGCGGATGCGCAAACACAAACTCGCAAACGAAAATGCGGCACCTGCACGCAACTCACGCAACACCACCAGATACATAGGGGCGGTGTGGGGTGAGGCCTCGGCGGAGTCCGCCAGGACGTGCCACAGGTCCTGCATACGCTTGGAGTCGGGGTACGCGTTAATCTTCATGTGCTTGTCCCCCAGTGCCCGAATAACGGCCAACTGAGGGGCAGGGTCGGTGGTCTCGTCGATGACAGTACTGCGCAGCTTCAACCAGAAGCGGTCAGTGTCAGGGTCAGGCACGCCCTCCACCTCGTAACGAAGGCGGTGAAGTGCAAAACGTCCGTCACCAGGGTTGGTAATGGAGACCTCGTGGTAGAGGGAGAGGGCATTCCCCCTCAAAACAGACGGAAGAATCGCGAAGAGGAGCTCGTTGACAGTGACGTGGTAAGCGTCATAGTCGTGCTCGACGTCCAGCAGCTTGGCGACCTCCTTGTAGTTGATGGGGAACAGCACGTGTCGAAGCCCAGAGAGCAGAATGTTGAAGTCAGCTTCGGCGCCGGCGTCGTCAAAGGTGTAACCCACGGTGTCCTTGAAGCCAGAAGCTCGCAGAAAACGAAGAAGATCGGCGGAGTAGTTGGAGGCATACGCGAGGTGCTCAGCGTACTCCTCCTCTCTGCCCTCTTCCACAGGTGTCGAAAGAAGAACGTCGGGATCGTTGAAGTACTGAAAAGCCGAAGGCGAATCGCGAAGATAGGGTACCTGCGAGCGCAATGACGATGTGCGCACCACCTTCCTCGGAAAAGGGGTCGTGGTGCGCGATGCGGTTCCGTGGGAAGACGGCGTAGGCGTAGATGGTGTGTTCCCAGAGCGGGCCGCTCTGAGTGCTGCTGCGAGTCCAGATTGACGTGTTTGAGACATGTTGAAAATGAAGACGAGAACGTGGATGTGTAGATACGAAGCGGTAAATTAACCGGAAAACGTCGTTGAAGATACGCGGAAAAGCTCCGAGAGATACGTGGCCGCAAAAAGATACGTTGTAGATACGTGGAGACAGTTGTAGATGTGTTGAAACGGAGACACGTTGAAGATACGTTGCGGCGAAGATGCGTAGATGCGTAGATGCGGGAAATAGCCAAAGCACCGCTCACGAAACAAACGTGGAACAGGCCGATAACCTCACGAAGAGTGTGATATATATATATATAGTGAGATATATATTCACAGCTCGGAAAACAGTCAGGAAGTGGTGAAACGGCTAAGACAATTAGATAACACAATTACTCAGGGTTTTGTGTGTGTCGGATTGTCGCTCGGAGAACACGAGACAGGCTGCAAGTGACACTCGCAGTGAGGGGTGACACAGAAAGGGGGTTGACTGTCAGTGACACAAAGTCACCCCCTTCATGACAGAAACCCGGCAGCAACTTATGCAGGAAGCAGAAAATTTGATACGAAAATGTCAGCAGCAACATAACATCAGCTATGTCTCTCTTATGGGTGAGCTGCTGATGCGACCCACCCAGCCATCTGGCCAACGCCGAGCAGAAGCGGGGCCCGTATCACAGTCTGATGTTCTAGGAAATTCAAAACGGGCACTGCTGATGTCACTTCGAGTTGCTGCGGAGATCGAAGAAAAAGTTAGACCTCGCTCTCCCCTCCTCCTCGACCAAGTCGGAACAATTTTTGTCCAAGTACCTGCAATACATAGTGGACCTCGCGTAGCGCAACAACCGCGGAACCTCATGTACAGAGGTTCGTAGCTATTGCGCTCCTTGATCTTAGTGTTATATTTTCAGCTATTATTGAGGCGTTCTAATCGAATTCTTCAGGTGCGCACTGGTCTCCTGTGACCGCAAATGAGGAGGGCGAGAGGATTGCGCACATCGTGGAGTCCACGGTCATCAACTTGGTGAGTGGAGAGGAGGCCTTCGTTGGCGACGATTTTGTCTTGGATCCCAAGACGAACGTGTGTCATCCACTTGGTAGAAAAACGGTGAGTTTACTAATGCCGGGCAAAAGTCTTTTCCCCCTAGGCATACCGTGGTCTGTGATACTCGTTGCACAATTGCCAGTGGTGGGAATTTTTTGAGGTGGCCACACCCACTTTATTATGTGGCAGGAGTGCCCTCATCAGACTGAAGCACACATGTCTGGATGCCCTCGGCATACCGTGGTTTGTGTTACCCGGTGCGCATACACCGGTGGTGAGAAATTATCGAGGTGGTTGCACCCACTCAACTTAGGTACCAGGAGTGCCCCTGTCCGTCACCCTTACGCGATGCACACTTCGTCACTCGACTCGTCAGTTATCCAGGTATGAATGAGGAGTATTGTGCTGGATGTGACACACCGACAGTAAAGACTGTCACCTGTCACTTCCTATAGTAGGCTGGGTGACCGTCACCAGTAGACGGGAAACACCCGTTAGTATTTATGTGTATCTCTTTTATCAATCTGAGACTTTTACCGTTCTGATATCGAAACCCTTAACTCAGGGTTTATTCTCCGTTATCCGATATATACACCCGACTATATATCTGACAGGTTTGGCCCCACTTACGTTTTATTTAGCCACTGCGACACCGCGAGGATGATTGGCTAAAGCCGGACGCTTGGGATGGAGTGAGGCGCTCCGCGCGTGGGAGTGCCGGCAGTCGCGGGTATGGCCTAAGTTTTGTGGGTTGATTTACGGCTAGCTGAAGGCCTTTGAGGACATTTTTCTACGGGATTTAACGTTGGATTGGTTTACGCATCCTGGTTGGTCACCACACCGTTTCGTATCGGCCGCCATCTACCACACGACTTCTCGAAATTTCTGCTCTCTCACGGCAGCCGTATCGACGACCCACCACATTTCTTGGCCGCCCAAGACTACCGCATTTTTTCCCCACGTCTTCTTGCCTCACTCCACCCCTGTAGTCTTCTTCATCATGGTTGCTTCTACTAGATCAACGGCTAGCATGGCGCATCGCCGCCGCACATTAAGCACAATCTTTGACTCCGTTGCTGCCAGGCATGCCAACACACCCGCGACCCCGACAGCGGCACAGCCGGCCGCTAATTCGGCGGGTGCTACATTTTTGGCATCGGTACGCACCTTACAGCGGGAACACTTCGACATGAAGGTGGCGAAGCACGTCCAACGCAAGTTGTTCGACGGCAAAGAGGGTAGATTTTCCGGTGCGGAGCCCCACGCGGCGGCCATCTTCACGAGGATGGTCTCTGCCCTGCAGGCGGCATTCGTCACTGAGGACACCGGTTTCCTCCCGCTCTTCACGCTGGACGACGCTGCTTTGGCCGTCCGCGTGGAGGCCAACAATTTGTTGTTCTCCACGATCGAGCTACTGATCGACCCCTCGTCGCCCGCAGCGGACTGGTTGGACTCGTCCCACGCCAGCTTCCCAGCAGACGGTAAGCGTGTCCTGCTCGAGTTCGCCCGTCGGATGATCCCGGTTGGGGACCCCTTCCAGGGGCAAGCGGACATGTTTGCCGTCCGCATCGCTGCGGGCGTGGACCCTCATGGACCCATTGAGGACTTCAACGCCGCGCTCAAGGCAGCGAGGACGAGATCAACGCTCCAGGACGAGGACGTGAAGTCCCTTTTCATCAAAGCCCTCGACGCCACCTTCTACCAACCGGTGGTGTCCCGTTTGCTCCTTCACGACCAGCGAGCCGCCCACGACCTACTCACCATTCAGCAGTGGGTGCGGGAGTGCTACGGCGAGCACGTGCGGGCGGGCACCGCCACCGCATCGGCACACCGGTACTCCCACGGCACGCACTTCATGGAGAAGGACGTTGATGGGTCGGGTGCGGCGAGTGAGATCGCGGACTTACGGACAATGGTGCTCGACTTGAAGAGGCAATTGGCCACCTTCCTCGTCACCGCCGAGTCCGAACCGTCTCCGCGGGGGTTTACCCCTCGCGCGGACAAACCGGACCGCCGGGTCAAGAACCGTTTCGCGGCCTCGCCCCTCCCCAAAGGGGGGAATTGGTCTCAGTCCGTCTCACGGAAGGTGGCCTTCCACCGCGAAAGCGGTGCGGCGATCCCGTACTGCCAAAATCAAGTGTGTGCTAAGGGGAAGGCGAGGCATTGGCACAGGGACTGCCCAAACGGGGGCAGGACCGGACTCTCGGCCTTCGCCTTCGCCGAGGAGGCCGAGAGCTCCGTGTTGGCCGCGAGGTTCCAACACGCCATCGACAACGGCGACCCCGTGGAGTTCGACGCCCTCTGCATGCTTGCGGGCGGGAGGCCAGAGGTCTTCACCGATCTCTCCGCGTGCTCGTTCTGCGAGGAGGACGGTGAGGTCCTCGTGTCCGCCGTCGCCGAGTTCTCTGAGATGGCGCACGCGGCTGGAGCTTCCACATTCAACATCAACACCTTCACTGCCGACATGCCGGTGGTGTCGGAGCCACCCGCGCACTCCCCGCCCGCGTCGGTTGGGTCCGAGGAGGATTGGACCGGTCCGCCAAACCCCTTCTGCCCTCCCGTCACACGCACGTTTGCCGACTTCATTGAGGGCACGGGGGTTGCATTGGTGCCCGACGAGCCGGCCCCGAGCATGAATTTGCTCTCCGCGGTTGAGGGGCCGGCACGCGAGATCGACTACAAGCCCGCGACTCACGCCACGAGCGACGATGACGGCGGAGATGCCTCGGTGACACCGCCGCGGCCACGGTACGGATGCGGGAACGGCATTCCGAGGTTCGCGAGGTCTCTCCTCACTTCCTCCATGGTGTGCGCACTCTTTGTGATTTGTGCCACCGCGGCACCGCACGCCGTTGCCGGTGTCGGTGGTGCCGATGCGCGCACATGCACGGCTCCACCGGTCGGTGGTGCTACGCGGACTGCCTCGGCGATCCCGGCTGCGGAGGCTTTTGCGGCTGACATGGTTCATGGCGTGCCGTGTGCTATCCCACCTCGTCGCCAGCGGCGGGAGCAAAGACGGCAGGGCCTCTACATGGCTCCGATGCCGTGGCATCCCGGGCCGCCACCACCTGCCGAGTTGTTTGTGGACGGCCCTCCGCTGTCGCCGGCTTCATCTTCAGATGACGAGGCTCCACCGTCGAGCAGCACTTGGCAGCATCCCGGTGCGGTGCAGCCTCCCGTGATCGAGAATCCGTCAATTCCTTCTACGAATGATTCATCACCGGCCCCGGGGGCCGGCAACTGCTTCACAGTCACGCTGCTCCGAGCCGGGCAGACAGCTCCGAAGACCACTAGTGGCTAGAATTAGTCACGCCGTGCCTGCCTGGGAGTTAGCTGTAGTGTAGCCTCCTAGATGTGCAGAAGGGCTCTCTGAATTTGAGCTGTGTTTAGGGTTTTAGCAAAGTAACAGCAGTATCTGACAATCTTGCTGTGACCTGGGACCGCCCTGACCAAGAGTACAGGCCCCCAGTTGTGCTACAGTTTCCTCCTGAAGTTGAGTAGGGAGTTTGTTTGCTTCGTTCACTACTAGCTCCGGTCACCACCCTAGGTGGTGTGCTGGATGTGACACACCGACAGTAAAGACTGTCACCTGTCACTTCCTATAGTAGGCTGGGTGACCGTCACCAGTAGACGGGAAACACCCGTTAGTATTTATGTGTATCTCTTTTATCAATCTGAGACTTTTACCGTTCTGATATCGAAACCATTACCGTTCTGATATCGAAACCCTTAACTCAGGGTTTATTCTCCGTTATCCGATATATACACCCGACTATATATCTGACATATTGTGTTATTCTCATGCGCAGGTAACATCGACAGATGTCGTTGTTGACGAGGTGAACTTGGTCTTTAACGAGAAAGACTTCTACGAGGACCAAGAATTCCGGCATAGCCCGTCGAAGTTTTTGGTGGCAGGCGCGGCAGCTCCGAGGTAAGACTTACTGTGAGTTGCCCAGTAGACTCACTTGCTCCGAGGGCCCGTGATTTGCTGCATGCCACCTCGCTCCGAGGGCCCCTGATTTGCTGCATGTCACCTTGCTCCGAGGTGCTGATTGGCACGGGGGGGGACAAGCACGGCGCTGACCACTCGTACCTGTTGTGACTTTGCATTAGTTACACTGTTTATGTTAGTCTTAGAGCACGCATAAGTGGCGCGGGTATGCGGTCGGCATGCTGGTTGCAGGAACACCGATGCCATCTCGGTGGAAACAGCGCAAAGCGCTGCACTTCGAACATCTGTGTACCTGGCGTCGCGAGTGAAGTCTGTGATGATTGGCGCCATCAACAAGGAGGGTGCTCAAAGCATCCAACTGAAGAACGTCTCCCCCTTGTTTTGGGAATCCACGATTCGTAAACTGGGGGAGACTGTGAAAGGTGAGTCCTCCGCATGTATGATATCAATTCCCATATGCTATGTTGTGGTAAGGGGGCCATAGTCGGATAGGGCAAGCAGGGCTGTGTTGCGCTCGGGGCGAGCGTGCCGGGCGCAGGGCTGTGTTGTGCTCGGGGCGAGCTTGCCGGGCGCAGGGCTGTGCTGCGCTCGGGGCGAGCGTGCCGGGCATAGGGCTGCGTCATGCTCTGGGCGAGCTTGCCGGGCGCGGGGCCGTGTTGCGCTCGGGGCGAGCGTGCCGGGCGCAGGGCTGTGTTGTGCTTGGGGCGAGCCTGCCGGGCGCAGGGCCGTGTTGTGCCTTGGGCGAGCGTGCCGGGCGCAGGGCTGTGCTGCGCTCGGGGCGAGCGTGCCGGGCGCTGGGCTGCGTCATGCTCGGGGCAACCTCATCCTTACCTGGGCGCGCCCCCTGAGCGGCGAGCCTCGTGGCGCGCTCCCTGAGCTGCGAGCCCCGGGGCGCATAACCCGAGCAGCGAGCCCCGGGGCGCGCCCCCTGAGCAGCGAGCCCCGGGGCGCGCCCCTTGAGCAGCGAGCACCGGGGCGCGCTCCCTGAGCTGCGAGCCCCGAGGCGCATACCCAGAGCAGCGAGCACCGGGGCGCGCCCCCTGAGCTGCGAGCCCCGGGGCGCATACCCCGAGCAGCGAGCCCCGGGGCGCGCTTCCTGAGCTGCGAGCCCCGGGGCGCATACCCCGAGCAGCGAGCCCCGGGGCGCATACCCCGAGCAGCGAGCCCCGGGGCGCGCTTCCTGAGCTGCGAGCCCCGGGGCACATACCCCGAGCTGCGAGCCCCGGGGCGCATACCCCGAGCTGCGAGCCCCGGGGCGCATACCCCGAGCTGCGAGCCCCGGGGCGCGCTTCCTGAGCTGCGAGCCCCGGGGCGCATACCCCGAGCTGCGAGCCCCGGGGCGCGCTTCCTGAGCAGCGAGCCCCGGGGCGCATACCCCGAGCAGCGAGCCCCGGGGCGCATACCCCGAGCGGCGAGCCCCGGGGCGCGCTCCCTGAGTAGCGAGCCCCGGAGCGCATGCCCTGAGCAGAGAGCCCCGGGGCGCATGCCCGGAGCAGCGAGGCCCAGATTGCACTCCCTGGTGTGCGTGTCACAGCATCAGTTCAATGGGCACTCTGGTGTGCGTGTCTCAGGGGTACCACTTGCGGTGCGGCGAGCCGGAGAATTGCATATCTTCGCCCTTACCCGCCACTCGAGGGTGGTTGGCGAATTCACCGTGTGCTTTACGAAGCTAATTTGTATTTGGGATGAAGGTTGTTGAGTGGGACAGTGTAATTGGACATGGCAAAGTCTTCATGCATGAGACAGAATATGCCGAAGAGCAGCAATTCCGCTCATCCAGTGTAAAGTTTTGTGCACACACGAGGTCATCACCATCCAGGAGGGAAAAACCATAACGAGAGCACTTCCGCAGTCAGTGAACGAATATAGGTACGTTGTGTCCTATATTCTCACTTGAAAACATGCTTCATGGAACGGCTTTGTATTTGAGCACTATACTCATCGCTGTGTGCATTTATTTGGAATTTTGATATTTGGGGGATGACAGGGTGCTTGGAAGGCCTCGGTGCATGGACACAGCGCATGATCTCAGTTTGAGATTTTGCGTGTACTTGGCATCGAGGATGGAGTGCGCCATGCAGAATGCCCCACAACGTGAGGGGACTCAGCATATATTGTTAAGCAATATATCCCCTGCTGTATGGCATACTCTGCTAGAGCGGCTGGGAACTCCCAAAGGTTTGTGTGCATATAGCCCTTGCCTACATGGCTTATTAGCCTCTGATCAAGAATTGTTGCATACCATTGTATGCGCATGCGCTGAGTGCCAACATGCCTGGTAGAACATTGTTGACATCTGATGGTGCAGCGTATCGAGCGGGGGACTTCTCTAGGTGTGGTGACTTTTACTTTTGGTGTCATAACCCTTTTTGGAGTGAATGGACCATCGAGTGGACTCATGTTCTTGCAGATAGAATCGGAGCACACCTCCAAGATTGTGGTACAGGAACCTCGAGCAGGTTGGGCCGCCCACCAAAACATTCGAGGAATGATGCTCGCTGGCGGATTCCAAGGTGTGTTCAGTTTTTCTCTTTGCATTCACTCACATGTCCGCATGCCCGTAAACAGATGGTTGCCTGAGAGGTGCATGCCCTCAGGTGCAATGCCCGGATGCATTCCAAGGCAATAAATGGATGGCTATTTCTGATGCAGGATTTCCGTTCGTGTACCATGGGGCAGCAAACCCTCATAACCCGATCAATAAACGGGATCGGTCACTGATTAATGGACCAATCACCTTCGCCTTCACGGATGTGCAAGATTATGCGCGCATCAAGGTACATGCTAGATCTGGACGTTGCTCTCTCGTAATAGCTCTTGGAAGTTGTGCAGAAATACCTTGCGAAATTGATGTGAAATTTTTGAAGAGCACTGCAAGAGCTGAATCAAATGTTTGAATCATGCAGGTGACATGGCACAAAACGTGCTTCCATCATTTGCCGCAAAGTACTCCGATATCTGAAGCCGCCAGGCGAGAGGCTCGGAGCGCAATCTCCACCTCACAAAAGATGGAGGATGCTCGTGCTGCCGCACAGAAGGAGGCACGCAGTGATAGAGCAGCCAAACGCAAGCGCGTGTGTCTAGATGGTGTAGATGGTGAATCTACCTAGATGTTGTAGATGGTGCTGATCTAGGATCTTCTAACTCTTGACGGATGATATTCGTAACATGCTATTATATTGTATGTAAATTCATTAGCTATATGCTTTAAACATTCCATAATTTTTTGGGGGGGTTTAGGAGGGCCTCGTGCCCTCAAGCCTCCGGGTTGGGTTTAAACACCTACCCCCCCCCTTGTGCAATGGGCTTCACTCCCATTGCACATTGTAGGTGCTGTGCGCCACCACAATGAGCAGCCTCAAGGAGACCACAACCTGCTCGTCAAGGTGTGTGACCATCCATAGACCCTCAACCCTCACCCAGCTTCCTCGGGGCTGTCGAGACGGCACTGCTTCCCCGGGGCTGTGAGCACGGCGCTGCTTCCCCAGGGCTGCTAGCGCGGCACTGCTTCCCTCGGGCTGCG